>ML787700.1:971948-983338 GCA_009831015.1 Picea engelmannii | reverse complement strand
TTCATGGCCGTCGGCTTCTTTCTTACTCCGCTCAATGGTAGGAATAGATCCTTCTGATATAAATAATCTTCCATCTGCATCTTCCATAACAGGTAGTTTTGGTCGTTAAATTTCTTGACCCTAAACTTTCCATCTTCCGACATTGCTCCCACTCGAACTAGGAACCCTCTTTTCCTGCGAGTTACCTTACGCTCTTATACCAGTTGTTAGAAAAACAGGACCGTGGAGCAATAAAATAAAACAAATGTAGAAACAAAACAAAAAAGAGACACAATACAAGAGAGACACAGATTTACGTGGTTCACCCAATGTGGGCTACGTCCACCAGAGAAATTGCCAGGTCCTTCCTTTATTATTATCCGGCAAATGAAGGGATACAACCTACAGAAAAACCCGCTGTAACTTCCTCTTCTTTCTCTCACAGTATCCTCTCTGAGAATACAATATTCACCACCATCCATAGCCGCAATACATTTCTCTCATAAAAGAGGGTTGCCTTCTAGGGCAAAAAACCCTAACATAATCTCTACCGTTAGATCTACGACCTTATAATGAACGGTCCAGATTTACAATGAAATTACAATATACTTTTACAAGGCAATTTTTTCTTCGGGGGCTTCACCCCCAAACCCCCGCTGGGGGCCCGCTTGCCACCAGACCCCCCAGCCGGGGGGATAGCTCCCCCAGACCCCGCAGAGGGGGTACCCCCCCTATGCACTCCCCCGCGTGGAAGAGTGTACATACTTCTGGGGTGTAAATACTTCATGGGGTATAAACATGGCTGAAATCAAGGATGTCTAAATCAGGAAGATAATGAGGCTCCACAACCAACAGAAAAGACAGTAGCAGAAGCAAGAGAAGCCAAAAAACAAGAAACCAAGGAGGCAGTTGATAAGATAGCCAAAGCAGTGAGGTAGAAGAAAGACGATAAGATAAGAAATTATGACACTCAACCAATGGATGTTGATATCCCAGAAGTGTCAACAACAAACACCATCACAAAGGAACCATTCAACAATCTATGACTAGGGTTTTGGGCTTAATTTTAGCCAAGTGAGGTCCCAAACTTGAGAATATTCACTTATGACAATAAGTTTGGGAATATCATGAAAGAACAAATAAAGAAAGTGCCAACAACTCAAAGAATGCAAATCTTGGTCCTTACACAAGTTCCCATAACAGGGGATGTTAGGGAAAATCTCATAGTTATCGCTACAATTGGCATCACATTAATGAGTGCCAATGAAGACAATATTAGGAGGTTGTTCCAGCAAAATCAGGAGAAAAAGGAAAGAATGAGGGAACTGGAAGAAAGACTCCATCAAGTAAAAGTCGATGAAAGCAATATGCATAATTTCAAAGCCAATGCTGAGAAAGTTAGGAAAGATTTGGAAGAGGCCATTATAAATATGTATGCTCACTTACACCTCTTCCAACAAGAAGTTGCCACAATCATAGATCAAAACAGTCAATTACAAGCAAAACTCACTCAATTCAACATGATTCGAGAAGGAATCAATAATATTGACAAGTGGATTACAGAGAATCTTGATGCACCAGTTGAGCTATATTGACCATCAACATCAAAGAGGAAGAAAAATATGTATTCACTAGACCGTTGTCAAAAATCCAAGAAAAGAGCAAATAAAGGGGTCACTAAATCAATAGTAGTATGCTCAAAATTACACAAGGTCACACAAGAGTTGGTTAAAGGATTTCAACTACCTCAATTAGACGATCTTGGTAAAACTATGGTCATGGAAGAACTGGTAGACTAGGTGCAATATAGTAGAAATCATAGAAGATCATTCATTGAAACAACCACCACAATTACTATAGATCTGATAGAGAAACATATGCTACAACCTACCAAATTGCATACCATGATACAAGCATTCATGAAAACACTATTAAAATATATGAGAACCCTCGAAGATAGCATAGATATACATAATGCAACACTGGAATAATTGGCTTACCATAGAATCATATATCTGTATGATCAACTAGAAGTGTGAACATCATACCTCAAGGGAAAAAGTTCTTGAATAAAGAAAAAATAGAAATAAAAAAAAAATTGATATTACCTATCTCTTATTTTGTCTTTTTCTCAACCAACTTCAATTTTGTCCTCATTGTACACTTGTCATTAGGAAAAAGGAAACTGAACAATTTTGTAACGATTCCTTTAAGGGGAATACAAAGAGTTGCTCATTAGTTACAAATTATTGTATAAAAGATGGAATATGTCCATTTTGTAGGGGCTCTTCAAGCACTGTATAGACTCAAGAACTAATTCAAGGACTTATACTCTGTTAATGAATATTAGGAAGACCTTGGGGCCATTTTTTTGTAAGAAAGAATAATTATGTGCATGGTTGTCTTTGTTGTGAACTATTTCAAGTGAGATGCTTGTTGTTCACATGGACTGTAAGAATTCTTGTTTTCCTATAGACTGATCTTATGCACTCTATGTTATTTACAATTTTTGATTCTTTAGTATATCTTGACTTCTTGATATTGTTGAGTTTATAATGTATGGAGAAATATAATTTAGACTTTTCTAGTTATATGTATGTATGCACATGTTTCTGACCTTGTACCTTCAGTTCATCTACCTGTGTGAGGGTTTATGCAGAATTTGGTTTCATTTACAACTCATTTGGTTACTTTAGTATGCAACTAGCTAGGATAGGGTAGGATAGGTTAGTAATAGATTAGTTTGATTTCAATACATAGGCTTCATCTACATATTTTCATTACATATCCATTCATCATCCATCTTCATCGAAAGACCGGACTGCAACCGATAAAACCCAAAAAATAACAATGGCAGTTGGACCAACTTCCAGATGGGTATCCTAAACCAAATGGTTCATAGTCTAGTTGGGATTGTGTACTAGGGAGTACCCCTTACTGTTGTAGGGAGAAATCTTCCCCGTCAACAAGTGGATAAACTTTTTTTTTTTTTTTTAATTTGAATTTCATTAATCCAATCAATTATAGGAACCATCCTTGAGATAGTTAAGAGAAAAAAGTTGGCATGGAAATCCACTTGTCATGATCTATAACGACCCCATCGTTACGACAACAAGTGAAGCATAATTGAATTTGTTTTTTGTTTAAGGGCAAGAAGATGATGACGACAACAATTTAACCTCCCCACTGACGACAAACACAAGCACGTAGTCCAAGCAACATGCAACTAAGACACCACGCATAGGCACAAGGGAAGCTAGGAGAAACATGCGTAGAAAAACAAGGAGGAACGACTACCCGCCCAACACAAACACGACCATTCCTACAAGCTAAGGGACCACATCCCCATCCCGACACAACGACCTAAATGAACAAAGACAAAACCTCAAGGCACGCGAACCAAAAGCCTGAAGGCGTTCAACCCATGCACCAATAGCAACTTGCAATGCTCGACAACACTCACATAGAACACATCAAATCTGGCCAAGTTTGCGTTCGCCGATATCCCATAGGGCGCACCATGATCCCCTCTTCAGGAATCACATCATTCCCAGGCGATAAATGCGTCAAAAACCTTGGTGAAAACATAAGCTATCCAGACAGAGGACTCTAGATGATCTGATGCACTAGGAGCCGAATACTGATAAGAAAACCACGCCCAACCCCAACAATAGGTTGAAGAGACACCATAGGATGACTACCAAGGAAGAAACAACTTTGTCAACCACCCAACCCATTCATCAAGTCTAAACTAGTCAACAGTTACAAATTGTTTTTGACATTGAATATCCATTTAAATTTAGCAAGTCTAAATATAATTTAGTCTTTAACTCACCAAATGATTAACAATCAATACAATCCAATCGACCATTCTACTTTACATCTTAGCCATTAATTTCAATCTAAATAACATCACCTTTGAATCAATCGACAATTCTACATTACAATCAAGCATTAATTTCAATCGAACTAACCTCAATTACAAATCAGTTTGGCAATGCTGCATTATAATTTAATCATTAACTACAATTTAATTTAGCAATTTTAATCTATACTATGGTCAATACTCCTAATCTCATTTCACCATCTAAATGGGTAATTCTAATTTAATCCCTAAAATTACAATCTAACTATCAATTAACAATATATAACCACATTAGCCACATCAATGTAAAATGCTACAATGTAACACTTGTAATCAATTAAATTACACATGTCATTTATCTATAATAACTGTACCAAAAATAACTAGTTGTCTATAACATTAAGAAGGAAACTACTGACTATGAACATCGTTGTAGCAATTGACATCGCTGTGGCAATTAATATTAAGGAGGAAACTATTGTCCAATGACATCGTTGTAGCAATTAGCCTGGCAATTAACATGGCAGTTAACATAGCAATTAAATTGACCAATAACGTGGTTGTAGCAATTAATGTTTGGCAGTGAGAGTGCTAGGTACACTCAATTTGAAGGAGAATAAAAGGCAATACAAATTGCAGAAGGATCAACTCGTGGTCATTCAACAATCAATCGCGGTCAACATTTAAGGCCAATTCGTGGTCACACAAGCAACACAACACAGTAATAGTTAAAGGCAAATTTGTGTCCTTTCATCAGAAAAATGCACTCAAATTTAATGGCAAATCGTTGTGCCACACCTTAGCAAATGCAAGCTACAATTTAATGGCAAATCGAGGGCATTTAACAACAACTTAGTCAATCATTTTAATAGAAACATTGTGGGCATTAACAACAAACTCAGTCAATCTTTTTAATAGCCAAATCGTGGGCGTTAACAACAAACTCAGACAATCCTTTTAATAGACAAAATGTGGGCATTAACAACAAACTCAGTCAATCCTTTTAATAGCCAAAACATGGGCATTAACAACAAACTCAGTCGATCTTTTTAATAGCCAAAACATGGGAATTTAATCAGAAAACTCAGTCAATCTTTTAATAGAAAAAATGTGGGCATTCAACGACAATCTCTTTCAACTTTTAAAGCAAAAACGTGGGCATTTCAACAACAATATCTGTCAACTTTTAAAAGAAAAAATGTGGGAATTTCAACAACAATCTCTGTCAACTTTTAAAGCTAAAATGTGATCATTTCAACAACAATCTCTGTCAACTTTTAAAAGAAAAAATGTGGGCACTTCAATGGCAATATCAGACTCATTTTAAATGGAAAAATCATGGTTTCCCTTTTTTATTGCCCGGATGCCAAACGAAAATGCATACAGGAATGACCAAAATGCCCTTCCCTTACCAGGATACCAATTATAAAAACACAAACATGAATAACACAAAAAATGTTTTTCCACTTCCAAGATACCAAATATAAAAATGCAGGCAGGGATTCAAATCATTTTTCCATTTCTAGAATACCAATACAACGCAGACATGAATAACAAATAAAAAAATGTTTTTTCATTCCAGGATACCAATACAAAAATGCAAACATGAAATCAAATCATTTTTCCATTGCCATAATACCAATACAATGCAGACAGGAATAACAAATAAAAGAGTTTTTCCATTTCTAGGATACCAATACAAAAATGCAGACAGGAAATCAAATCATTTTTCCATTTCCAGAATACCAATACAATGCAAATAATAGTAAGAGAAACACAAGGATCCAATGGGAAAAGTCATTGAAATGATCGCAGGGATTCTATCAGTCAAGGTGCAGAGAAAAAACAACAAGGACACAACATAATCCATATGTAGAGGTCTTTGCTAGAAGGCATAGGTCAAACAATCAGCCAAGAACAATAATGGAGGTAGACGGCTGATAGGAACTTCCTTCGCTCATCGTCCATGCACATAAAAGCAGGGTGTTGAGATCCATAGGTCTATTAACGCCGAAGCAACGACCATAGATCAGGCTCCTGGTCGACTACTCAATCGAGGACTGATGAGCTAGGGATGAAAGGCAAAAACAACCACAATCTTCACAAATCAATACACCATAGGGCGGTCAAGACATACCGGGAAATGAAGGCCATGGGAGTCAATCAATCATCGAGCTAGGCTATGGAAAAAATCATTCATCAACTAGAATGCTAAGACAATCAATTTACTTAGCCAATTAAACATGTAGATCCAAATCATAAATCCTACTACAATCTACCATGCAAAAATAAAGAAAGCGTATCGTTGCCTGATCACCCACTCTGAGTTGATGTCTCGCGCGCTCTGTGCAACTTTTTCTTGCTGACCGATGAGACTTCACCAATACCTCCCAACCAACGCTAGGGTTACTCTTCTTCCCCCTTATCCCCCCGAGCCTCAAAGGGGCCACGTACACTAACCAGAGAATCAACAACTCGCCTCGCAAGGCCGAGCTACCACTCCTCACCAAGCTGGGTATCCCAACTCCCACAAGATAAGTCAGTCAAGTATAGATTTATGCAGTGTAACATTACACAAAATAGAACATCTCCATCATCCTTCTCCTCCCTCCATTATATAGAGTTTCGAAGTCCCTTACTTTTCCAAAATCCCCTTTTATTTAAAGTTTAATAAATTAATTCATAAAAATCCTCCCCGTACACGTGTCACCCATCCCCTTCATTCCTCCAAAAACTAATTTCTTTAATTAATTAATTACCCTTATTTCTCTCACCCACCTAGAGTCACTCCTATAATCACTCCTATGTGTCCCCAAATTCCCTTACAAGTTTTAATGACTTTCCCCATTATTAATTTGCTAGTTCATTTTAAAATAGAAAGTTCTTAAATGGTAAATACCTTACTAAGTTTGACTTTCTGTTTTTTCCCTTGTGTTTCCCTTTTCTTTTTATGTTTCCCTCTTTTCCTAGTTTCCTAATTATTTTATATTTCCCTCTTTCCCCTTTTTATTTAAACTCAAAAAGGCATGTGCAGAAACTTACCCTTTTTCCCTTTTTCTTTTTAATGAATAAATATTTAATTAGCATAATATAGTAAAACAATTATTTCCCTTTTCAAAATTTTATCCCAAAAGATTTTTATAAAACAATTAAATTGCTTACTCTCTTCTTGTCACAAGATTAATGAAGATTCTCATCATTATTTATTTTATTTTTATTTTTACACACACACACACACACACACACACATATCTATATATTTAAATAAATAGATAAAATTTTACCACCAGTATAATTTAGACCTAGACTTTAATTTTCGTGCTGGGCGACATTTTATTAGGGGAATTGTTTTTAAAATTTCTTATCACTTTATTCATCCTAAGGCCATCTAGGTTCATTCCTTTATCATTAACAACGTGACGTGCCCTTCAGGACGCACTAAGTTCTTCAAGGGTGCCACTCATCTCAATCTGTTTCGCTTGCGCGATGTGCCCTTCAGGATGCACTACGTGCTCCAAGGGTGCCACTCGCCTCTTGACTGACTTGGTAGACATAAAAAACCCCTGAAATTAATACTCCGCCAGGTGAACTTGTGGGAGACTAAGGGCCTCTAAGGAATAAGGCCACTACCTTATTGCGCGCCCCTTAGAATCATCATGAGCGACTGTCGCAGTCTTCCCTCACGACATCGTGGGTCCTCTCGAACTAGGTAATCGTTAACCTACAGTTCGAGCCACAACAGGAGTGCTAGTAGGTTGTGGCAGGGCTGTTGTCCACACCTCTCCCTCAACATCTCTGGTAGTCTTGCATGACCCCTCTACTCCACATGTGAGTCTGGTCGAAAAGCTATTATTAGGCTGAATCATCAACAAATCATGCCAGAAATATATCCAAAATCATACCATCTAATCAGATGCACTAGTATCACATATAAAACAATCAAACCCCAATAGTTCACTCCCTAACTCGATCCAGAGTCCAAGGGTTTCATCAATGCCCCAGCATCCTCAAGGTCCAAATCTTGCACACTCAGGAGAACTGAGTCAATAGCACCTGTCTAAGTCAATATAGTCAAATAACATATAATCACATCCATAATTCCTCATGATAGTAATCAACGGTCAATGGTATAATAATCCAGCTTAGTTTCTAGCAAGTGTCCTCAAAGAATAGGTTTGTTCGGTGTGTGCAGGAGCTGGATGTTACATACACCCCCTCTTGGTCTAAACTTCGTCCCGAAGTTTCACAGTATATAAGTGCCGAAATAATGTGTATCCTAGTATCACAAGTCTATCTATCAAACAAAATGGAAACTATTGGTGCATATCATATGCATCCTCCAAGGTCTCTGAGTGCGAACTATAGTTTCCCCACTGGACCTTGACCTCATCTACTATTCGTGCCTTAGCTATCGAATGCGATGATCCAGGATGCAGATCAACTCAACCATGAGTGCACCCCCTTCCGACACCCACAAGGTGCTCAAGTCAAAACATGTGTAAGATCACTAATTGTATTGTCTCAAACAGAGATGTGAAAGACATCGTGCATATGCCTAAAGAATCAGGAAAGGCTAGTCATTAGGCCACGAGCCTCTCTTTTCCACAATATCGTAGGATCCCATGACCATAGGAGATAGTTTAGCCCCTTTTTCCAAACTTGATCGAACTCTTATGCAGTTTCAGCCGCAAAAATACTTGATCGCCACATCGTAACTACGGTCGACCCGACACACATCGTCATAAATCTTCTGCCAATCTTGCACTTCCTTGATCCCTTGTATTAAAGTTTCATTTAATCTTCCAATTCTAGGATTTATTTCGGTCCCACCTAGACCCTATCCTCAAGTCGATCCCTACTCAAGGGCGTCCGACACGGTCACCTGTAAAGAAACTCGAAAGGCGCCATCTTAATGGTGATTTGGTAACCGGTGTTATAAGCGAACTCCACCAGTGGAAAGAGTTGTTCCCAATGCTTTTGTTGGTCCATCATGTATATACATAACATGTCCTCCAAGGTCTGGTTCATTCGTTCGGTTTGCCCGTTAGTCTCCGGGTGATACACAGTACTGAAGTTAAGTTGGGTTCCCAAGGCTTGTTGGAAACTCGTCCAAAATTGTCCAGTAAACAATGATCCTCGATCGGATATAATCCTCTTAGGCACGCATGCAACCTCACAATCTCACTGATGAAAACTCTAGCTATGTCAGGTGCCTGATATGTCTTATGCATAGGAATAAAGTGAGCACTCTTCGTCAGAGTGTCTACTACTACAAAAATTGAGTCATGTCTCCTTGTTATCAGTGGCAATCCAATAATAAAATCCATCGAAATAACCTCCCATTTTGATTTTGGAATAGCGTGTGGCTGTAGTAATCCTGTTGGGTGTCTATGTTCAGCCTTTACCTGTTGACATTCTAGACATTTGGCCACATAGTTGACTATGTCTGCCTTCATTCCCTTCCAGAAGAATAAGGGTTTAAGGTCTGCCCTCATCTTCGTGACTCCTTGGTGAGCCATGTATACGGCTCTATGAGCCTCTCTTAGAATCAGCATCCTCAACTCATCATTCGGCGGTACGTAAATCCGATTTTTAAACCTCAATAATCCATCGTCGTCAAACGTAAATCCTTCAAATTTTGGTACCATCATTGTGTTTTGTTCGATAAAACTCTCAGCCTCTTTGTACCAGTCATCGTCACGCTGTAAAGTTAGAATCTTATCATGTAGATTCATCTGAAGAGGCAACACAGAAAATATGCGTGGTGTCCAACTCAATGCATCTGCCACTCGGTTCATTGTTTCTTTTATGTAAGTAATCTCAAAGTCGTACTCGCTAAGTAATTTTGTCGACCAACGTCGTTGTCATGCTTTTAGGTCACTTTGTGTAAAGATGTGCTGCAGTCCATAGTGGTCCATCTTTAGTTCAAATTTTCATCCAACAAGGTAGTGTCTCCAAACCTTCAAGGCATAAATGATGGCTAACAAATCCAATTCGTGCGTCGCATAGTTCTCCTCATGCCTTCTCAGTTTCCTCGAGATGTAAGAGATCACTCGACCATCTTGCATCAAGACTCTGCCTAAGCCTTCCTTGGATGTGTTAGTGCATACCAAGAAGATTGTGTCCATGTCAGGGACCTTTAGTATTGGTTCCATTGTCAATAGCTCCTTGAGCCTCCTAAAAGCTTCCGCACATTTCTCGATCCAAACAAACTTCTTGCTATTCTTATGCAATTCCATGATCAGATTTGCTATATTTGAAAATCCCTCGATGAACCGTTGATAGTATCCGGCCAAACCCATGAATCTACACACTTTCGAGACATACATCAGCGCAGGAGATTCCATAATAGCCTCAACCTTTGTTGGACCCACGACGATACCTTCGCCGGAGATGACATGCCCTAAGTAGTGAATCTTCTATTGATAAAAATGAGAATTTGGACAACTTCCCATACAATTTGTGCTCTTGCAGACACTGTAGCACCAAGCGCAAGTGCTTTTCATGCTCCTCCGTCGTTCGAGAGTAAATCAAAATATTGTAAATGAACACTTGGACAAACTTGTCCAAATACTCGCAGAACATCGCGTTCATCCAACTCATAAATACCCATGGGGTGTTCGTCAGTCCAAACGGTAAAACAATAAACTCGTAATGTCCAAACTCCATCTTAAAGGTGTTCTTAGGGACAACATCCTCCTTGATCCGTAACTGGTGATATCCTAATCGCAAATCGATTTTTTAGAGCATCGTCGCACCCTTCATTTGATTGAACAGATCATTAATCCTCGACAACAGATATTGATTCTTGTTAGTTGCCTTGTTCAATTGACGGTAGTCAATGCAGATCCTCCATGACCCATCCTTCTTTCATATGAAAATAATAGGCGCACCCCATGGTGACACGCTTGGACGTATCAGTTCCAGGTCCAACAAGTCCTTCAGTTGCATTCTCAACTCCTGTAAATCTGAGGTTGACATCCGATAATGCGTTTTATCTATCGGTTCAGTACCCAGTTTTAGGTCTATAGTAAACACCAATTCCCTCTCCGACAACATCCCAAGTAACTCCTACGGAAAGACGTCCACAAACTCTCTCACCACCAGAAGGTGTTCTATACCTTCCGCTACTCCCTTCTCGTTTAACACAAGGATCGCATAAATCTTACATCCCTTGCGCATGCTCTTCGGTAGCTGCAAGAAAGAGATGAACCTCAGGTAAACTCCCTTGTTCCATCCCACAATCACACGTCTTTGTCTCTCATCATCGACCAAGCTCAACCGTTTTGTATTACAGTTGAGTATTGCCTCATGCGATTCCAACCAGTCCATACCAATCATGACGTCATAAGATCCTAATATCGTGACGTATAGGTTGGCCCTGGTGACAAACTCTCCCAGGTTAAGGGTACAACCCATAACCTTTCCTCCAACACTCTGTTCGACTCCTGAAGCAATCTCTACAAAGCTAAACTCATCCTATTCGACTGTCTTTAATTTAATTCTTTTTAATGTTGCACCAGAATGAAAACTCTCGGTAGC
Source organism: Picea engelmannii (assembly GCA_009831015.1). Lineage (NCBI taxonomy): Eukaryota > Viridiplantae > Streptophyta > Pinopsida > Pinales > Pinaceae > Picea > Picea engelmannii. Next base: position 971,952 of record ML787700.1, on the reverse strand, counting down.
ACCG
>ML787700.1:936476-965203 GCA_009831015.1 Picea engelmannii | reverse complement strand
ATATGTTCTTTGCTATGTTCTTCATTTAAAATTGGTTTCTTAACATTTTTTTGTTTTTTTATTATTGCAAATGCTTCTCCTAGATGCAAAAGTGAACTTGACATTATGAATCATAGGATAGACTCTAGATAGTATTCATAATTTATTGTCTTATATTTACTTTAAAGCTACACTTCATAGTACTAACTTAAACTTTAACAAGGAATATCATTGTATATGAGATACAATTCATTGTTGTCCTTCCTATCTTAAAATTACACTCTCCTTCATATTTATTTAGCATTGTTTACATATAAAGAAAACATACATTTTTTTACTATTGTGATACAATCATGATAGTTGCAAAGAGGTCATTAGATCTAAAATAAGTGATTATTTATATTCTTGCCTAATTTTTGCACCAGATTTGAACTTTAGAAATAGTTTTCTCTTATGTTCACCTCAAATTGGGGTTTTTTACTCTTATTATTTGTGGCAATATGCTAATATGGAAGTTGAAAACAATTGTGAAAGTGTTGGTAATCTATATTTTTGTTGTAGTTTGAATTGATTTCACATGGATCCTCACCCTTAGCCATTTATGTTTATTGTAGGTATATGAAGTTCATTTCAAGCCAAATTCTAAAAACTACAAGCAACAATAGAAGTTGTCCTTCCTATTATGTTTAGATTTTGGCATATCTAATTCTTTGTTTCTAGTCTTACAAGTTGTTTAAGCTTCACCATTAGTTATGATCTGTTGTTTATTTTTTCGTGACTCATCTATAGGCCTTATATATGTGCTACAAATGTAAGTTGTTGAATGTATAGAAGGCTATAAGTTTTTCTTCAAATGTAAGAGGGAACTTAGATCCTATCTATATGTGTACTTATTCTTTAGGAAATATATCATATGAGAGTATCCCAATACGAAATTTTGATAGGCATTGGTGAGACCCAAGAAACTATAGATCTTTATCAGATTCATCGGGCCATCCAATCACAAGTGAATTGGATACTGATTGGATCTACTTGCACACCATGTTCTTCCATAATGTATCATAGATACTAAATTATTTGCATGTTGAATGAGCAATTTTCTAGATTGGTCTATAACTTTTTCTACTAAAAGGTTATCATGCTCTATTGAATTTGTTGTAAAGGTTCTATCCAAGTTTTTCTAAATATGAGGGCATCGTCCAAATATACAACCAAAAATATTTTGTGAACAACTGCATGATATCATCCATCATCCTCATCAATGTTGTCAAAGAATTAATTAAGCCAAAAGGCATGACCAAACACTCAAAAAGACCTTTAGACTTGAAGGTGGTCTTCCATACATAAATTGTCTCAATCGGTACCTGATAGTAGCCTAAATTCATATTAATATTATTAAAAACTTGGCACCCTTTAGTTGATCAAGGAGATCATCAATTTAGGGGATTGGAAATCAATTCTTGATTGTGATTTTGTCCAAATCTCTATAATCAATACAAAGTTATCATATCCCATACTTCTTCTACACCAACACAATTTGACTCCCATAAGGTGAGGATATCGCTTGAATGTGTCCCTTTTAAGTGAGCACTTGAATATGAGGTTTTCTTTATTCATTCTTGATAAGGGAGCATATGTATACTAGGCCATTAGGTAAAGGAGCACTCAGTATCAAATCAATTGAATGCTTGAAATAACAATGAAGAAGCACCTTTGTAGGAGAATAAAAGATATATGTGTATTGTTCCACTATATTTTCCACCTTCTTATGTTGTGTAGAGAGACCTATTGATCATTTTTCCCGTCAAGGGAAAATGACCAACATTTGAGAGAAAATATTTAGGGAACACGAAACACTCCCCTCATTTTTATAGAGGTAGTTCTCATCTCTTGATATATTGGAAGATACTTTATATGGCTATAGATGAATTCAATGGGTGAATACTAAAAAGGAAACCCCAAAATATATTCAAACAAATCTCTCATTTAGAATATTTATTCATTAAGCACATCATCTTGTTTATGGAAAGAAAAAGAAATAGGTATAATTGAAAGAGATTTGTACAGAGTTTCTTACAAACGATAATTTTGCCTTCCTTTTAAAGTGTTGTGAACCCAAGATCATCTATGACTTTGCCATATGAAAGAAAAATAAAATGGACATGTCATCAAAGAACTTTAGATGAGTATTGCACTTAAAACTGAAAAATATTATGATGAGCACACTCCAAAAATCTCATACTTGAAAATATGAAAGTCTGAGAAATCATTAAAGTTATGCCCCAAAGTAGTTATTTGTGGGAGAAATTAATAATAATATCCCAAACAAATTAAGCTTAAAAATGTCTGAAACGGGAGGGTTGAACAACCTCAACAAGATTTCAATGACAATTACATAAACTTAAAATAAATTGCATCTACTTTTTACGAGCATGGATCTTGCTCCTATGGACCTGAAATGTCATGGGAATGTATGGAAGAATATTGAGAGAGTTGAGAAGAAAGGAATATGAAAGGGAAATTCAAGAATAATGATTCACAAATATTTTGAAAGGATGAATTTGCTTCCAACAGAAAGACCCACGTAGAAAAATTCTCTAAGAGCCCACTGCCAACCTTTTGAATCTGTCTCTTCTTCTCTTTTATAATCTCTTCTTCATATTATTGAGAATTATTTTCAATTAGGAATATGGTTTTATTTTCCCTCTTTGTGAGCTTATATATAATTTCCACGTTAGAAGCTCAAGACTTTCTTTAAATAAATCAATTTCTGAAAATAATTTGTTTTTAAGGATGAAAATAATCTCAACTGTAATTTAATTTTTAGGACATGATAACTGATATTTAAGCAATTGAAACTAATTCCAATGTGTTATTCATCTCTTTACCTTTCCGAGCTCTCGTTTTCTGAAAAAAAATGTCTAGATCAAAAGATATGAGCTCCAAAAGATGAAGACTTAGCCATTATTAATCTATCTTCATGGATTTTGAGCCTTAGATTTCCAAATTCAAATTCTTTATCCCATATGCATTGTGGGGGGTACTATTGAAATATTTATAGGGAAATTCCATCTCCATATTCTTTGTATGTGAGGTAGAGAGAAGCCATATAACTCCACTTATCTTGTGCATAGCTTATCTTTGAATGTCACATCATTACCCAGTCATCGTGTCAACTAACTGTCCAGTCATCTCTGTCCGTCCATGTGTCACCTACAGTATGTCCACCTCAATACCACGTTTCCACATACAATTTGTCTTGACTTCCACATGTCATTGGGAGGTGTGCCTAAAAATAAAGGGCAATAAACTTAGGATAAGAAATCATATTAAAAGTTTAAATGAAAAGTTGATGGGGTTACATGAATACAGAGGTAGGTAAGGAGGTAAATATCGGTAAAAAAGACTAAATATTAAGAGGGTGTGGGGAAACATGATCATGGACATGTGGGAGTAGGAGGATGGTTGATGAGGGATTGAATAAGTAAAATAATGTAGACTTGTGGACTTGTGGACCCACGGTGAAATTTAGAATAATCTTGGTAAAAAAGACTAAGAATTAAGAGGATGTGGGGAAGAGGGATCACAGACGAGTGAGAATAGTAGGATGGTGGATGGGGGATTGGATAAGTAAACTAATGCAAACCTGCAGAATTGTATACCCATGGTGAAATTTAGAATTTAACTAAGTGTTGGGGAGGTAAGTCATGGAGTTACGTGAAATAGGAAAAAATGAAATAATGCAAATAATGCAAATGGAAAATGAAATTATGGAAAGGAAATAGAAAAATGAACGTAGAAATAATGAAAATGGAAAATATAAATAGGATAAATATAGAAATGGATAAGTATGGAATAGGTTAGGTGGATAAATGGTGTGGAAGGTTGGAAGAATGTCTAAGTATGTAGAGTAGTGAGGAAGGAGAGTAGTAAGTGGAAAGAGAGTAAAAATGGTTGAGAATGAAGTGTGGAGAGTAATAAAAAGAGTAAGAAAATGGCTAAGTATGGGGTAGTATTATAGAGATGAGTGAGGAAATTGTCATATCTTGAGGAAAATGGCATATCTTGAGCATATGACCTCTGTTTTAAATCTTGTGAAGTGCTAAATAGAGTTGACACATAGGACCATTTAGTGAGAAGATATACATAATCAGTTTCCTTATTTTAGTGTCCTTTATTTTCATTCTCTTTTGTTTAAAAAAAGAAACTATCCCCGTTAGAATTTCATGATGAAGGATTGCAAAATTGAAGCTGATTGGAAAATTGTTGGGTCTTCATAATCAAAAGTTGAAAATTATTTGTAACTTTCGAAGTTTGAGAAACAAATGGTCTATGTTTTATGGGTGAAAACACATCAACATATATCTCCAACTGTGGGACAATGACCCCCTATGGGTTGTTGAGAATCTAGAATCCTTGTCCATTGGGATATGGAGGCATCCCAACCCACTATCTTGATCTAGCAAATGATTATTGGAAAACTTCACTGACATAGAAATATTATATACACGAGAAAAACAAAAGCTACCTACCCTATGCTACTTGGACAAAAAGGATACTCTCAAGTGTAAGCACATTTCCAATATAGCCATGTACATAGCCAACTCATTTGATTACTCCCAACCATGATTGAGAATGTTATTTCATTGGCCATGTTATGGAACTGATTAATAACCATCTTGTTGGGTATGTGTTATATTCTTTGCAAGTATGCTCCCCCTGGTTACGCACAACATACGACAACAAGCGATAGCCTGAGGTAGCGCCCCGAAATTTTTTTTTGGGTGGTTTTTGCTATTTTTAGCGGATTTTTCTATTTTTAGCGATTTTGTAAATTAATCCCAGATTAAGGGATTAGGGTTTTGGTATCTACGGAATACCTAAAAATATTGTATATATATTGCATGGTGAATGGTGAAATTCGATATATGAATATAAGAAAGGTTTTCCCGGTTGAGGGTTTTCGGTATAAATCTCTGTGTACTATGTGAATGAGCCATTGATCAATTTATGTCTTGCTTAAGAATCTATATGCATTGATTTACTTCATAGGTTTAAAACTTACACATCTTTGAATCTCCTTCTCTAGCATCTCATTTTGAAAAAGAACCAACAAAAGACATCATCCATGATCCTATGAATGAAAGGAAATTTCTTCTTTCAATTGTTACATCAACAAAAACAAAAATTATTCCATTTCTTTCCTTTTGAACACAATAATATTTTTCTTTTGTGGTATTTCTAAGAACATAAAAGTTATTTGCAACTTCTTCAAATCATCAACAACATTATAATTCATTTTTTCTGAGCCTTTTACTTCATTGTATTTGTTTGGAGCAGAGGTTACATGTCTAGAACTTTTTTGAGGAGGAACAACTTATGATATGGAAGACCTTGTTAGTTTGTTTTGTAATTCATAAAGATTTGAATATTTTGCTTTGGATCTAGTCTAGAAAATGTTTTCTTGAAAATATCATCTTCATCTCTACATCCATATTCTTTGATCAAATCTCCCTTTAAAAATAATAATGGATCAACATTCATTTCCATGGATTATAGCACCCCTGTATCAACTTCATTATTATATTCTTTAAAAACAAGTCTTTGATTTTCTTCTTCAGGAATTTGATCATAAATTATCTTTAACTAAGCTAGTTCATTTTACATTTGGTTAATGATTCTTTTTAACTGTGCAATATGAGTGTCTTGATAAGTATTATGTATGTCTTCATAGATGTTTCTTACATTCAGTGGTTTCTCTTGAAATATTATTCTTCTAACCCCTTTCTCTTCAACCACTCTTGAAGTAGATGGAACTTGAGATGACAATTATAAATCTATCATCTACCTTTGAACTTTACCAAGAATGGTTTCATGATTAGCTTCACTTTCCATTTCAGTCACTCTTCTCATTGCTTCTTCCAAAGCTGTGATTTATGATACTCTTATTATATATTTCACATTTGAATACATTGCCTTCATATAACATCCAAAAATAACTGGATCATTTGAGCGCCGATTTTTTGGAATTCAATGCAGAATCTTGAAAATTATTGAATTAAAATCTCAGAGCCTTCCAATATTTTGGAGATGAATAATATCAAATTGTGTCAAGAGATCATGATATGCTATAGGAAGAGAAAAGTTCATCATGAATACATATTCTATGCCCTAAAAAGAATTGATTTTGTTTTCTAGAAGAGAAAGGTACCAGCCATCGGCTAGACCAACTAATGTTTGGAGAAAGAGTCTCACCATCACACCATCATGCTCAATCAAATAGATTAAAAAATGGAAAGGAAACGATCCAAATGATTTTCAAGATCCATGATCCCATCTCCAAAAAAAAAGAAAAAAAAAACTTGAGAAAGAGTAGGCATTTGATGTCTCTCTCCATGCAAATTCAAAGGACTAGATCTTACCCTTCTTCTTGGAATTTTTTTTCATGCATTTCTTTTCTATGCATGTCATTGATTCTAACCTTTGATTTTCAAAAATCCTTATTTTTCTTATTGTCAAAAATCATTTGTACAGTTTTAGGTCTGAAATATTTATTGTTGACTTCTTTGTCTTTGAGTCTCTGCAATTTCTTCTTTATAGACAAGGGATTTCTACATTCTTTCAAGCTCTTCTTGACTTTGTGTTCTCGTTAAATTATGCAGCTGATGAAGAACACTTATTTAGTCTTCAACTCCAATTTGTATTTGAGGTTGATTTGGACCTGTTTGGGTCATTCAAATCTTTCTGGTATGTGAAACCAACATTTTTTTCTCCCCAATATGGTTGCCAAAAATGTTGATCATTTTTTTTGTCAAGGGAAAATTACCAACATTTGAGGGAAAATCTTATGGGGAACAAGAAAGACTCCTCATTTTTATAGAGGTGGTTCTCCTCTCTTGATATATTGGAAGATTCTTTGTATGGCTATAGATGAATTCAATGAGTGAATGCTAAAGAGAAAACCCCGAAATATCTTCCAACAAAGATCTCATTTGGAAAAAAAATTCATTAAGCACATCATCTTGTTCATGGAAAGAAAAATAAATAGATATAAGTGAAAAAGATTTGTAGAGAGTTTTCTTTCAAAAGATAAATTTTCATTCCTTTTAAAGTGTTGTGAATCCAKGATCAATCATGACTTTGCAAGACGAAAGAAAAGTAAAATGGGCAGGTCATCAAAGAAATTTAGATGAGTATTACACTTAAAAATGAAAAATATTATGATGAGCACACTCCAAAAATATCATACTCGAATATTTCAAAGTTTGAGAAATCATTAAAGTTATGCTCCAAAATAATTCTTTGTGGGAGATATTAATAATAATATCCCAAATAAATTAAGCTTTAAATTTTTAAAACAAGAGGGTTGGCACCACATCAACAAGATTTCAATGACAATTACATAAACTTAAAATAAATCTCATCTAATTTTTACAAGAAAGGATCTTTGTCCTCTAGACCTGAAATGTCATGGGAATGTATGGAAGAATATTGAGAGAGTTGAGTAGAAAGGAATATGGAAGGGAAATTCAAGAAGACCGATTCAAAAATATTTTGAAAGGCAGAACTTTCTTCCAAGAGAAAGACCCATGTAGAAAAATTCTCTAACGGCCCATTGCTAACCTCTTGAATCTGCCTCTTCTTCTCTTTTATAATTTCTTCTTAATATTATTGAAACTTATTTTTAGTTAGGTTTATGGTTTTATTTTCCTATTTATGAGCTTATATATGTGTGCCATCAACTGGGACCCACTTTAGAAGCTCATGAATTTATTTAAATAAATCATTTTTTGAAAATAATTTGTTAAGGATGAAAATAGTATCGATTGTAATTTAATTTTTAGGACATGATAATTGATATTTCATACATTGAAACTAGTTCCAATGTTTTCTTCCTCTCTTTACCTTTCCGACGAGCTCTTTTTTTTTCTCAAAATGGATTTTTGGATCAAAAGATATGAGCTTTGAAAGATAAAGACTCAACCACCGTTGATCTATCCTCATGGATTTTTAGCCTTAGATTTCCAAATTCGAATTATTTATCCCACATGCATTGTGGGGGGTGCTCTTGAAATGTTTATATGGAAATTCCATCTCCCTATTCTTCGTATGTGAGGTAGAGAGAATCCATAGTACTCCACATATATTCTGCATAACTTATCTTTTGATCGTCACATCATTACCTAGTCATTGTGCCAACTAACTATCCAGTCATCTATGTCCATAAAAGTGTCACTCGGGGGTAGGTCCACCTCACTACCATGTGTCATTGGGGGGTGTGCCCAAAAATACAGGGAAATAAACTTAGGATAAGAAATCATATTAAAAGTTTAAATGAAAAGTTGGCGGGGTTAGGTAGGTAAGGAGGTAAATCTTGGTAAAAAAGACTAAGTATTAAGAGGCTGTGTGGAAATAATGAAAATGGAAAATGGAACGACACTAAATATAGAAATGGCTAATTATGGAAATGGCATGGAAGGTTGGAAAATGTCTAAGTATGGAGAGTAGTGAGGAAGGAGAGTAGAGTGGAAAGAGAGTAAAAATGGATAGGTATGAAGTGAAGAGAGTTAGGAAAAGAGTAAGAAAATTGCTAAGTATGGGGTAGTAGTATAGATATGAGTGAGGAAATTGACATATCTTAAGGAAATTGGCATATCTTGGGCATATGATCTCCATTTCAAATTATGTAAAGTGTTGAACAAAGCTGAGACATAAGGATGTTTAGTGAGAAGATAGACATATTGATTTCCTTATTTTAGTGTTATTTATTTTCCTTCTATTTTGTTTCAAAGAGAACCTATCCCTATTATACTTTCATGATGAAGAACTGCAAAACTGAAGCTAATTGGAAACTTGTTGGATATTCATAATCAAAAGTTGAAGATTATTTGGATATTTCGAACTTCGAAAAAAGAAATTTGTCTCTATTTTATGGGTGAAAACACATCAACAAGACCCTATGCAAAGGTCATGGTGGTCATACCGATCTTATGTTCACCTTTTGACTGAATCATGAAGAGGATAAATATCCTATTCTAAGATATTACCTTCCTACATGATTTCTTCACTAATATCAGGGAAAATTTGGTACTCAAAACTACCTCTGATACACTATAGAATTGAGCTCCCAAAGAAACAATGACACTATGGGGCCTAGACCAATAAACAACATGACATTTTCACATATAGAGTTGTCCTAACAGAACATTAGAAACTTCAAGTGGAGCAACATCACATAGTACCTCATCTTTAAAGGGATTGATATTGTAGGAAAAGAAACATTGTTGAATGAAGTGGATGTCTCATACATATCTCAACCAAGTGATTGTGTATGTCTAGGGGTGTGGAATTGTAAACAATTTTGATATCTTAATGATCTTGGCTAAGATCAAGTTCTTATAACTACCACTATCAATAATGAAAAGTACAAAAATCCCCTTCACCCACATTTGTGAGTGGAATAGGTGTTCACCTTCTTTAAGATCCTCTATCTATTTTGATTAGATATTTGTGGGTGAAATGGTAATGCTCAGTTCTGCATTGATAATCCTCTTCCTATTATTTGGCTTCAAATAAAATCCTAAGCTGTAATTTGACTCTAATTTTTTCATCTTGGACAAAAAGGGCTACTTTGAGAGACATTAGTTATTGTTTCTCTAGTGGATTTTATGGAACTCACACCACTTTCCATGTCCTTCTTCAAATCCACATTACCCTTATTTTCTTGTGACTTAAAGCAGTTTCCTTGAGATTGGCTATTCTTGCTTTTTCCTTTATGATGTGAATTAGGGTTTCCTTTACCATGTTTTTTTTGTGCCATATTAGCAAGCCCAAACTCTTACTTATTCTTCTACTTAATTTAGTGATCAACTTTAATGTCATATTGATAAGTGTCTCCTAGTGAGGAGATGTATGGGACCTCCATCTCTCTTTGGATGTGTTTTTGTAAGTCACTACAGTACTTCAAATCCAAGTGCCACTTAGAGTCCCTGATACCTAGCTTTAAACACAATTTTTGGAAGATATTAATGTACTCTAGCACTATCTGGTCTCTCTGTTATAACAAAGTTGTCTATATCATGTATTGGTCATCATATTTTCCAAAGGGTACAATTCCTCCTTGAGGGCATCAACAAAAGACACCCAAGTGAGTTTTTTCTTAAATGTTGTAGACTTATCTTCGACATGTCTCTCCCAATAATTCTGTAACCAATAATTGACATGGAGAAGGGACTTAAGGAGTGCAAAGGTGATATTTTCATTATTGAAATTTTTTTGAATGGAGTAGTCACCCTCTAATTGATTTAACCATTTCTCCAAATCATCTATGTCAAGTCTGAACTTCAAATAAGGGAATGTTAAAGTTAAGTTGTACCTTGAAGGGTGTTGCAAATCCAAAATGATTTATTTTTTAAGGTGATTATGTCATCATTAGAAGTCATTGAAGGATCTAGAAGAAATCATCCATCATTTCATTCCTCTATTGCATAATGCATTCCTCAAGAAACAACTTGATATGATTTTCTTCTCTATTATATCTCTTTTCTTCTAACATGGGAGGCTGATTGGGCCAAAAAGAGTGGTCTTCCCCACCTTGACCTCATCGAGAACATGAAAAAAAACAAAGATCAAATTTCTCTAATACCATTAATCTAGATTATGTAGAGAACGAAATGTGTAAAGTGTGGTTAGTACCTGCACAAGATATCTATCTAGCAAAATAATGAACACAACTTGCAAAGGTAAGAAGACAAGAGAAAAAATGGAGAGAAAGGAATGAGAATTGTATTAACCATATGAGAGAAATGATGCAATACAAGTTATATACTCTGTATCACACAACTAACTCGCCATAGTATTCAACTAATTCACATTAGGAGTGTTCTAGAGAGATCTGCCACACACTGGAAGTCACTAGAGTCAATTTCCACCTATTCTAGTTAATTGGTCCATGCAATCATCAATTAACTAAGTCACACGTGTGAAAGTGAGAGGAACACTTGCAAATGTTGGTGATAAAACCAAGGTTTCCATGCATGAGTGACTTCCACTAGTCTAACTAAGTGTAATTGACTATGAACTGAAGAGGAACATCCTATTTTGTAGAAAAATATTCTCTAGAGAGAATATTCTCATCTAAGGAAGCGTTCTCAACATTGGACTATCAAACTTAGGAGAATAATTCTAGGTGAGTGTGTAATATCTCCAACACCCCCCTAAACACTACTATGGAGTATACATAATGAATGGGTCCCAGTAACAGAGGCCATGTTAGGTACCCATGAAAAATGCAATTAATGAACAATGAAATAAAGTGAGGAAAGAGGGAAAACCTCATGGGAACCTCCCCCCTGCCTCTCCCCCTCAAAATACAATGTATCAAAGGAAGAGAAAAACATGTGAGATCCACCATGTGGTAGGTAGATAGTTTCCAAAACCAAGAAAAGATGACAAGTCAATGCAGCATGATCTGATGATGACATATCATAATATGCTTCAATGAATGTGTTGAAGTTGAAATGTTGTCGCTGATACTAGTTGAAAACAATCAAATGTCTCCAAACATTAAGGCACAAGTGTACACCAAGATGGTTGGACTAGTTAGAGTGTTTTCAAAACATAGAATCAAAAACCATAAAATTCATCAAAATAGTGATCAATGGAACTATAAAGGCATCATAATTAGTCAAGTCAAGAGCAATGAGAATGGTTCCCATGTATTGTGGATGAAACACATCTATAATATGTCCTTAAGAAATGGCTCAAATCCTTCCATGACCAATCATCAAGCCAACCACAAACAATCCTCAGAGTTGGTACCTTGCCAAGATGTTGTCGTATACGCCTCTCCGTCAATGAGTTGAAAGAAGAGGGACTAAAAAAAGGTCATGGATACTTTATAGGAAGACAATGGTGTCTCTGATCATGATGTTGAGGGTGTCGATAAGTGGAGGATGAATACCCTGAAGCTGACGTTGAAGAGTTTATTGTTGCTAAAAACTCTGATGTTGGTGTTGAAAAGTCTGGTACTGGAAACTCTAATGTTGAAGTTGGCATCAAATCTAGTTGTGAAATATCCAAAATTGTATCAATAAGATGTGTAGGTGGTGGCTATTGCAACTCAACAATATAAGAGTCATCTTGTGTGATGGACTCTTGTGTTGGAAAAAATTAAGTCTGAACGGTAGAAATATTGAGACAACTTGCTATTGACAATGAAATCCCAACAAAACCAAGTCCATCTTTTTCTTGTCTCATCACAAGTTGAATGGGATGTACAATCCCCTGTCCATTCTTACCAAGGCCACCACCAGTGTATCCCATATGATGCATCAATTTTGACCCAAAACCATGAGTGTGCAACTCAAAATTTGGTGAAGGAATCTTAGTAGTGTTCAACAATGCAAAAGAAACATTAGAAGCAAGAGACTGTTATAGATCTTTCTGCAAACAAGCAATAATATCTTCCTTCTCTTTTAGATCAGCCAAAAAATATTCATTCAGAAGAGTGAATTTCTCCTCCATCTAATTAATGTGGGTGGTCCAAGTATCAAGTTGAGCTTGATGCTTCTCCATTAGACTCCAAATGAGTTCAGAACCCATGGAATAATAGGTGCACCTATTTTGAAGACAAATCTTGGATCTCTCTTGTTCACCTTGAAGTTTGCTAACTTCTTTGAAAAGTTTTAGATTCATACTCTAAAGGGTCAAGATGACTGCATTTTTGTACTCCATTACAATTATTCTCTCCCAATGAATGATGTCAGTGAGATATTCCCGTTGGAGTAATGATTTGAGGTTTTGTTGATCTGTTGCATGCAACTATAGATATGATAAAACGGTTGTATCTCTTAAACTTCAAAGTGGGTATTGGATATTTTTGGCGAGCGTGAGCATCCATATGCAATGCATCTCTCTACAAAATATTAGATCAATCCATATCATGGATTTTGAGATATAGTTGATGGATCTGTGGCAACTATATATCTGATAAAACAACTTTATCTTCTAAACTATGATGTGGGTATTGGAGATTTTTGACAAACATGATCATCCTTGTGCAATGCATATTTGTACCAAAAACTACATTTAACCATATCGTGGATTTCTATATATGACTCTTGTATATATGGCACGTTGATCTTGGAGAGAATGTGAGGCATAAGAAGAATTGTCGGTGAGTAATCCATCTTTCCTCCTACTTTGTTTCATCTTCAGTACTTGCAAAAGAGTGATGGTAACAATCCTTGCTAGTGGCCTATGGGATCCGATACCATATAAAGTGTGGTGAGTACCTGCACAAGAGATCTAGCTAGTAGAAGAACAAACACAACTTGCAAAAGTAAGAAGGCGAGAGAAAAATTGGAGAGAAAATAATGAGAATTGTATTAGCCGTATGAGAGAAATGATACAATACAAGTGATATACTTTGCATCACACAAATAAATATCCATAGTAGTTAACTAATGCACATTAGGAGTGTTCTAGAGGAGTGTTCTAGAGACATATGACACACACTGGCAGTCACTGGAGTCAACTGCCACCTAGTCCTAGTTAACTAGTCCATGCAATCATCAGTTAAGTGAGTCACACGTGTGGAAGTGAAAGAAACACGTGTAATTGTTGGTGATAAAAATGAGGTTTCCATGCATGAGTTACTTCCACTAGTCTAACTGAGTGTATCCGACTCTTAACTGAAGAGGAACATCCCATTCTGTAGGGGAATATTCTATAGAGATAATATTCTCATCTAAGGAAACGTTCTCAACATTGGAATATCAAACTTAGGAAAATAATTCTAGGTGAGTGTGTAATATCTCCAACAAAATGAACAAAGAAATATAAATGGATACACATAGAGATATTGTAGAGAACATAACAATACATTGAAACCCAAATTCTATTAATGAATGAAATGGAAAAACACTATAAAATGCAAAGAAATACAAACTAGTTAGAATGGTGGTAGCTTATCTATGAAGAGATATGTGTCGGTTACACTCATTCACAAGAATACATTACAAGAAGTTGAAACTACCTTTTAACATAACGTATGGTTGTCCCTAAAATATAGAAACTCTAAAGATCCAAAACCATAGTCCTAAGAAATGAATGGGCAAAAAGAATGTGTCCTCCGGTAGGTTAGTTAATACATCAACTTTCCACGGGTGCAGATTTTTCATACAAACTCCATTTAAGGTGTTTCTTGGACTGTTAGAAAGATTAATCCATGCTCTATGATTTTAGTAGGCCACACAATCTTGGCCTATGTCAACTACCAAAAATGCAAGAGAAATCACTGAAAAGCATGCCAGAAGTTTGGGACCTAAAAAAATATTGTAAAACTGCCAAGATGTGGAACAATTATGAGTTAGTGGAATAGGTAGATGGCCTCTGATATTCACCTAGATCACACTCACCACGGGAGTCACTCTGAACAATCTTCTTCCCAAGCTATATTTATAGTTGTTGCAACTACAACCTCCATTTTGTGCTCTCCTTACTACTTGAAAATAGACACATGCAAACTACTTGCAAATAGACACATGCAAACAAGCACCATGCACCATGTACCCTAGTAGTAAGATTCAACTGTACTATCCTTTGGTGTACAAAAATTAACATAGAATTTGAAATTCAATGGATATTTGACATAGTATGGATACAGTAAAGTTAACTAAATGCTTAAATATATTTACAATTTAAACTTTTTAGATATTGACCAAATGTTATTGTGTGTTGAAAAATAGTTAAATGGTTGAACTTCATGCTATAGTTTAAACATTAGAGTTCAAAACTATTTATTAAAATTTATTTTTTAAGATAAGAGTGAAACTTCAACATTTTAACTATGGTGCTATTCTCATTCTATAGTTTAATGAAATAGAATAGGAGCATCACAATGATAATTCATATTGTTTTTAGATTTACCATCACAAGACAATGACCACATTCATGAATCTTTAGCCCATGTGATTTTTCATATAAATAAATATGAACACAAATGGAAAAAGAGAGAATGAGAACATTACAAAGTAAGAATGGAAACACATAAAACATTTTAAACAAATTTGTGACTATTGTTCCACGTAATATTTTGAATGAACATTGTAAGCCACACACATTTTTAATGAACATTGGAATCCACACATGTTTCTTAATCAACCTTAAAAAATACATATATTAAGGCCATGATCTTGGACTTTCAACTTATGATTTAAAATTTATCTATATCATATTGTTTCATTTGTACTTTGTGTCACACGCAATTCAAGTAATTTTCATGGGACTAGTGATGGAATGAGGATAATCACACATGTATATATATACACACATGTCGAGTTTTTATATCATATGTCATATGTTATATATTGAATTTGAAATATGTTTTGAGTTTCTTACAATGAAGAATGGATGTTATTTAAATTTTTTGAAAGGGTTTACCTATATTTTTAAATTTTCTAAAATTTGAAACATGCATATTTTTGTAACTATGAGATATCTACTTCCATATCTTAGTCGTACTAGATTTTTTCATTACTACACCATTCTATACAACTTGGCACTTCCCTCTCAATTGCTACTCACATGTATTATTTTGCAACTTTGATATCATCGTACATTGGCACTTCCCTCTCAATTGCTACTCACATGTATTCTTTGCAACTTTGATATTGTCATACATTGGCACTTCCCTCTCAATTGCTACTCGCATGTATTCTTTGCAACTTTGATATCATCATACAAGCATTTTTCTTGCTGCCAACAAATTAAAATGTATATGACACCAACAAGAAAAGCCTCAAATTTTTGTTTTATAACTACTTTTCACCATGTCTAAGCTCAAGCACCATCATGAACATAAATTGGCACAAACAAGTATTCTCCCTCCACCAATGGTTTCTCTCATGCTTTCACAAAGCTGCAATGATGTCCCTCTCGGCGTGGACTTCCATGGGGAAAGGCATAACCTGCAACATAATCCATAAACCTCCATTGTGAGAAAGATCACACCCATGCTGGCTTTGATACCATAAAACTTTTGTAGTAAAAAACTAATGCCTAAAACAAACAATAAAGAAATATATAAGAGAACTCCAACACAACAATGGAACATTAGGATTACAATGGTGAAAACCTCCACACACAAAAGATTAATAACCATTACAAATAATATACTAGACTTGCACAAGATGATAATTCTCTACAAATCATGTAACAAATACATAACAAGTAAAAAAGACTCCTAATAACCAAATCTTTACAAATTGGACATTGATTCTTCCATTGCTTCGTATAAACAACATTGATAATCATGCTCGTGATTTAACTCATAGAGAACATCTCTTTCTTCCTACTCTTTCCACATGAGGAAGTATTTATCAAAACATGGTAGCCTCACATGCATTAAACACTCTTATTTAATAATTACCATAGGGGATTTACTATGCTCTTCTTTTGTTTTTCACATATAACAAACATATAATCGAGAAAGTTTGTGGCTTGCAAAGTAGATAGGATGATCCATATTTCCGTCCTTTGACTACACAAGAACTACTCCTAATATTATCTAAAATCATCTACATATACATGACATTACACTTTCCAATCAATGTTATCCCAAAAACATCCACATGTACATGAAATTGCACTTTCCAATCAAATTAAGATCAAAGATATTAAAATAAAAACTAAAATTTACTAAAACAATTAAAATACCATAGTAATGAAAAATAAAATAAAAACCAAAATTTACTTTAAAACAAACCATTAAAATACCATAGTAATGAAAAATAAAATAAAAACTAAAATTTACTAAAAACAAACCATTAAAATAACATAGCAATGAAAAATATTTACACGGATAGCACTTCAAACACATGCATCAAACACGAGGTCAAACCATTTAAGTGTTTAGATTATTCCACTCTTCCCATAATTAATATATAAATTGGGTTTTTGAAACCAAATGAAAATCCTACCGAGCTCCAATTACCCAAAGATTTTGCAAATATCATGGAATACTACATGTGTTAGATTTTTGCTAATATCATGCAATATTACGCATGTTTTGGTTTTGTGTACTACCCCTATGGTAAAGAAAAGCGCTCTATCTGAATATCCATTTTGCGTAGTCACGTGAGTTGAAAAAAAGTTCCTCTTGGTTCTTCTCCGCTCTTTGCGGAGATAGTTTTGTATATGTTTATATCCTTATAAATATAAAGTGTATTTTTCTTGTGGAAAAAAAAAGTCATATGAGTTGAAGTTTGCACTTGATACAACATTTACACATGTAATAGTAAATTATATGTGTAGATATTTTGGAATGGCTTGATTATATACGTAGACTTTTGGAATGGTTTGCTTATAAGATTAAAAATGATGTTCAATATTATGTAATTATGTTCATTTTAATTAAAATATTTTTATATATAAAATGTTTGTAAATCAATTTTAAGTTAAGTTCGTATTTATTATGATTATATATATATATATATATATATATATATATATATATATATATAAAAGTGAAAAAAACATTTAATTGGTGTGTATGTGTAATTTTTTTAGTGCTTAGCATGAGTCCACACATTGCATACACACACAAACATAATAGATATGGATATAAAATGGATGAGGGATAAGTTCTTAGAGGTAAAATATTTTTTTCAATTATTATTATTTTTTTTTAAATCAAAAGATGTGATCCCTTACAACACATAAGAATGTATTAGGTAAAATAGAAAGGGTGATCGATTTTAACAAACATTAGCACAATGTTAGGGGACACAACTTATGAGGATGCTTTTGCCCTAATGGATTTCAAGGGCACTCTAAACGTGCCAACAAAAAGGAAGGAACAAAAAATGAAAATAGTGATTTATTGAATGAGGACATGAGAGAGAAGGTTTAGTAAAGAGAGTTCCCAACAGAGTACTTGACAACGTTATTGAGGGAATCTTCCCAACCTTCATTGTAATGGTGTTTACTATTCAACAACTTTGAATGTGCAATTCCATTTCCAACATCATGTTGAAGTTTCCATGAGCAAGATTTATTTGAAGCAAGTAGGTTTAGTAGTTGAAGGACTTGACATCCCTTTAAATTCTATGATAATAACAATCAAGGGGGAGGGGTGATGAGAGAATTCAATATAGGCATTTTGATTAAGGGTTAAATTTGACGGGTATTTACTTGTTTTTACCTTATTTAATTGTTATATACAACTAATTTTAAAACTAATACAACCTTTATGTAATTTTAAAATAGTTAATCTGACGTGCAAGTTAAAAAGTTGTCAATATCAACATCTATATATATATATATATATATATATATATATATATATATATATATTGAAGCTCAAACCAATCAATTTCTACTTAATAGATAAATCAATGTCTCTGGTGAATTATTCGTTAAGGGACTTCCCTTTGGTTCGAAATGACCAAAGACTTTGATCATTTTGGACCAAAGGGGAGCCCCAAGAAACGTGAAGTCCCTTAACCCTGAATTGATCAGAGCCATTGATTTCTAGATCAGAGCCATTTATTTCTATGTTGGGATAGAACGACCTACAACACATAAGTTAATCAACCAAAGAAAAAAATATAACATCACACATACGCAATATCAGATATATGGGGGCAATGGTATTCCTCTATTTCTCAACCAAATGGACGAATGGGTTTACAAATATCATCGAAGTACCTCAAGATATTCAAAATTTAAGAAAACATTTCATAGGCGTTTACAAAGATATGAAGTGCCAATCACTTGGGAAACCACAATCAAGTTGTAACTGTCGAGTGATTGTTGCCATGTCCAACAATCTTCACCTTGACAACAATTTTCTGATACCTTTCCCAATGAATCAATCATCACCTTTCCTGCAAGCCAAGAGAATCCAAACACCACTGCAACTTCTTTAACAATATTGGTTGTGTGAACATGGATGCACAATTTGCTCCAATATAGATCATTCCACCTCCATTGAATCAACATAACCACAAAATAAACCGTTGCAACCATGGTGGGTGATACTCATAACAAGGTTAGCGACTTAATGAGAACCGTGACCTCAAAACGAGAACTTTGGCCCAAAAAACTCATTTTTTGCATAAAAAACATCAAAATAAACCCCCAAATCAAAAAGTGGTGCTACTGGTAGCACCATTTTTTTAAACGGGGTCAAAATTACAACATTTTTCAAACATGGTCTTCAAAACTTAGAAAAACCTTAAAATCAACACCTAAAAAAACAATGTTTTTCATTTTTATTTTTTTTCAAAACGTTGAAATTTTAGATAATTTGAAATCGTATTTTTAGCACTTGGTACCATTAAAACAAAAACCTCAAAATTAGTCATCAAATTGAAAAGTACTGCTACCAGTAGCACCCATTCTAAAAGTGGGGTATGAAAATGACACCATTTTATAAAGTGGTAAAAGAACTCATCATTGCTCTAAACAAAATCATAAAATCAACCCTTAAATGCTTACATTTTAAATCTTAGCATCACTCAAAGCACAAGGTAATACATAATGTCATGAAAATATTACAATATACTTTAAAAATTCAACGTCACATTTTAATATTTTTTTTTTACTTTTAATAAAAAAAGTAAATACAAGTTACATTGAATGGAACATAACTTATTTCTTAAAAGTGTTCTTATATTGTCCATAATCAAAACATATGAGCTAAGAAATTTTATTATATTATGCATAATCAAAACACATAATTCATAAATGTAACAATCCTCCTCGTTACGACGACAAACCTCTTATAACAAGTGCAATTTTTTGTTTTGTTTTGTTTTTAAAAGTGTGTGTGGGCATGTACAAGGGAAACAAACACATTCGACTCTGCGTCACCACCCGACGACGAACAAGACGCAAACCACGACGAACACAACAAGATGAAATAAGACGCACAACAAGTAACTACATGCATTTAACGACGATCAATCGATAATAAGTAAGACTGACTACCCGCTCGTCCTACCCTGCAATGGTTAGGGCCTCCAAGACACATAAGCAATGCTCAAGCCCAGTTTCCCATCGATTTTAACCATTTAAGGTCTCAGGGCTGGCAACTGTTATAAGGAACATGGAGGTGTCTACATCCCGCCCGACACAAGTAGACCAAACTCAAGGACTAAGTCAATAACATCAATGAAGATCAATGCACAATAATGATCCATGAATCAATCACACATCACATGAATTCTAAGGCACAAGAGTAACCTTTTGGTTTTAAAGGTGTTAAGAGAACAAATACATAATCAACCATGCTTCTTATTTATTCACGATGCAAAACACTTCCAATTAATTCTAAGCGTGAGAGAAATTAAGAGTTACTCCACCATGACTCCAACAAATCTCCACTCCAACTTAATCATGATACATAACAATGGGGTAGTTAAATTTTTACCCAAATCTCATTCGACTAGTTTTTAATCTTTAATTGAAACATTGCTAACTTAATGTAACTTGTTATTATTAAACACAACTAAAATAAGTAGATTGCTAAAATGAGACTTTAACTAAATAAAGGAGAAGGTTCTTATCTACTAGCCATTGACTTTACTTGAAAACATTAATAATCTTAAGGTAACTTGTCATTATTAAAATGAAATCTAAGATAAGAAGATTTGCCAACTTTACTGATCCCCATTAGTCATCTAATTCTAAATTCACCCAAAAGTCATTTTTTCATGATACATTAGTAAAATCTCAAAGTAGAAGGCTACTATTTGAATATCTAATAAAGCAATAACAAGACCTTTTAAAGTAGGGACAATATCAAGGCATTTAATTAACGTTGCTTTTAACCTCAACTAACTTGGCATTATCATGAAGTAAATAACCTGAAACAATTAAGGGACAATGAAATTACAAAACCTGACCATAAATAACCATATCTTTACTTTTTATAATGCGATAGCATTGCAATTAAACTAATAATAACTTTACACTTTATTTGTGATTCATCAACCATGAAATTACAAGACCTGACCATAAATAGCCATATCTCTACTTTTTATAATATAATAACATTGCAATTCAAACTAATGATGACTTTACCCTTCCGTGTTACATTAACAAAATACAGTCATTACATAATTTAAAAACAAAGGGTTCAATGACAATACCCTTATGCATTTATAATAACAAAGTTACAATCATAAACATTTGTGCCTTAATAACACGGTTTAGGTTATCAATAATAGAAAAATCCTGCAGCGGTGAGTGCATGCCAGATCAAGGGCAACTGGAGCGCGTAGGCCAGAAATCGCGCCTCACAGAGGCAACCAACAATGGCAGTTGTCAAAATTAAAAGGTTCACCAATGCCAGGTTGATAGAGATGAAAGGATTTAATGGTATTCCACGTAGTTTTGAAGGAGAACTGAAACAGTTTCATTCAGAGGCATGGGAAAATGATACGGATGACATTAGGCAAGAACTCACAGGCAACCAAAAATCAAGAATTACAAACCCAAAAAACGCATAGATTGGAGTGGTTGAAAACGTGTGGGTATCTTTCCCCAGTACGCAGAGAACACAAACACCATGGAAGAGATAAATATTATCAAAACTCAACGATTTAATGGTCGAAGGATCGTGTGGGTATTCTTCCCCAATTCGCACAGGAAACACAACACATTACAGAGAAAAAATGGGTGATATCCGTGAGGGTATCCTCCCCCAACTCACCGAGGAAACACAACACAAAAGAAGAGATATGTGGGTGATTTTGTGCCGGTATCCTCCCCCAAATCGCACAGGAAAACCAACCCCAAAACGCAGAAAATATACACCAAAAACTCAGGGAAAAACCAGCACAAAAAGGTAGAGGTTATGGTTGGAAACCGTGGGCATCCTCCAGTGAAATATAACTCAAAAACGCAAAGCATTTATAACAGTAAAAATGCAGTGATATCCAAACAAAAACGCAGAGAATTTCTGACAGCAAAATGAAAAGATATATACGCCCAACAACTCAGCGAATTACACATCAAAAATTGTAGAGAATTGCGTTGAAAACCGTGTGGTTAACCTTCCTCAGTTCGCAGAGAATCATAAACAAAAACGTAGAGATAGGCAATCACCAAATCGCAAAGGTTATGTGGTCAAGATTTGCATGGGTAACCTTCACAAATCCACAGAGAAATACAAAAAAAAAGAGTGCAAAGATGGGTGTTGAATCGAGTGGGATTCCTCCACGGAAATGCATGGAAATGAAAACATAAAAATGCAAACCCAACAAAGGTAAGGCACTGTTATAGATCGCATAGAACCAAGGATGGTCGGCAACGCTGAGTCATAAAATCTTGTTTATCAAATACCGACATGCAACAGCCGAGTAAGAAGAAGTATTTTATAACTGTAACACAATTACAATCGCCGAAGAACAGAAAGGAAACCCAATCAATATGACAGAAACCCATGCAAATTTAAGCCAAGTAGTTTTTATCTTTTACAATAAAGAACACCAATAAGAAATTGCAGCCAAAAGTAAGGGAATGCCAAAGCCAAGGATAACTCATCGAAGGGATCCTAGGGGTTATAACAGTCTAGGCACAGATAACAAACAACAAGGAAGTGGGATGATCCAAATTCAACACATCAATCGTCATCATAAGGATTCATATACAATTTTTAAACAATTTTTCTTTTATTCTTAAACAAACAAATGCGCTTGCGTACCTGTGACCAACGATGAATGACCCGAAGACGCTATCACGTGCTTGTGCTCCATACCACTCCCACTTGCCGACCGTCGAGACCTCATCGGTACCTCCCAGCCAATCGCTAGGGGTACTTTGCTCACCCCTTGGCCCCCCGAGCCGCAAAGGGGCCACACACTATCCGAATGGTATGTCTAGCTCCCAGCTCACCTCGCAACACCGAGCTACCACTCCTATCTGAGCCAGGAAATCCCAACTCCTCACAAGTAAATCAGTCCAGTCACAATCCGGCAGCGTAACGTTACGCTAACAACTAATCCCCTTCTTCCTTCTCCTCTCTTTCTTTTATAGCATTTTAGCACTTCCATTCTTTCCCTAATCTCATTAAATTTAATTTTTAAATAAAAATCTTCTAAAAATATCCTTCGTACAAGTGTCATTCATCCCCCACGTTTCTCCATTAACTGATTTCTTTAATTTATTAAATTGTCTTATTTCCCTCACCCACCTAGGGTTACTCCTATTTTTACTCCTAGGTGTCCCTAGATTCCCTTACAGGTTTTAAATTATTTCCCTAAAATGATGTTGCTAATTTAGTTCAAATTAGAAGGTTCTTTATTGCAACATCATTACTAAGTTGACCTCGCTTTTTACCATAAGTTCCTTTCTTTCCCTTATTATGTTTCCTCCATTCCTTAGTTTCCTAATTTTTATTATTCCTTTATTTCCCCTTTTTATTAGAGCCAAAGATGGCAGTTGYGCAATTTAACCTCTTTTCCTTTTTATTAATAATTTAATATCTTTCACACTTTCACAATTTAAAAATTAAATTCTTCTTTACAATTTTAAATCCACTGATTTTAATTAAATTCTTACTCTCTTCATTTACCCTAAAAATTTTATGAAGACTAAAACTATTACTTAAGTGGTTTTCAGTTTAATTTTTATTTTTTATTTTGATAGGGTATTTTTCTTAAGGTTTAGACAAAATTTTACCCTAGAGAAGTTTTAGACTTAGGACTTAGATTTTGAACTGGGCGACATTTAATCAGGGAAGTTGTTTAAGAATTTCTTAATGTATTAAATGTCTTAAGGCCATCTAGGTTTGTTCCTTCATCATCATCAACGCGACGTGCCCTTCAGGATGCACCAAGTGCTCCAAGGGTGCCACTCACCTCGTGTGTTCATTTTGCACGACGTGCCCTTCAGGATGCACCACGTGCTCCAAGGGTTCCACTCGCCTCATTTGTTTCTTTTGCGCGACGTGCCCTTCAGGATGTACCACGTGCTCCAAGGGTGCCACTCGCCTCTTGACTGATTGGTAGACATCAATAACCCCTGGAGTCAACACTCCACCAGGTGAACTTGTGGGAGACTAAGGGCTTCTAAGGAATAAGGCCCCCGCCTTATTGCGCGTCCCTTAGAATCATCACGAGCGATTGTCGCAGTCTGCCCTCGCGGCATCGTGGGTCCTCTCGAACTAGGTAATCGTTAACCTACAGTTCGAGCCATGGTAGGAGTGCTACTAGGCTGTGGCAGGGATGTTGTCCACACCTCTCCCTTAACCTCTCTGGTAGTCGTGTGTGGCCTCTTTACTCCATATGTGAGTCTGGTCGGAAAGCTATCGTCAGCCTGCATCATCAACAATCATGTCAGCACATGTCCACATCATATCATCAAATCAAATGTAATATCACAGTAAATAAATCAACCAAATAGCACACTCCCTGACTCAATCCAGAGTCCAAGGGGTCTGTCGATGCCTCTGCATCCTCAAGGTCCAAAACTTTGCACACTCAGTAAAACCAAGTCAATAGCACCTGTCTATGTCAATGCAGTAAAACATCAGGTCATCTATCATAGCACCTCATAATCAAGAAAAAATGTTTTAATATCATAATAGTCTGGATCACTTGCAAGCAAGTGTCCTCAAAGAATAATTTTTCTCAGTGCACTAGAGCGGGATGTTACAATAAAACATAAAAAAATATTCATAACTTCATGTAAGATCATATGTAAGTTCAATGCTCATTTCTAGTTACCATACAAACATTATATGGATAAAAAATACATAAAATGTTTCATACACTTATTTAGATTGACTCATAGTTTCTGAAATACCACCAAAGTCTACATTGTCTTCATATGAATGATTGGATGAAGATGTAGACGATCTATACTCCTCTCTATTTTCGATGAATGCACCATCTGAGTCTACATGCATGCCCAACATTTCATATGTCAAATTCCTTTTATATCTATGAATAGGTTCAGCAAAATCCCATCTTGCATTTATTTATTGTGGCATCAACCTCTTTATAATCTATGTTGTCTTTGAGTGAAGAGTTCTTCTCTTTGTCAAATTGAATTCATAAACAAGTATGTCAACATCATCTAATTTTAACAGGTGAGTGCGACGACGAGTTGTATTTTGACCATTTCTTTTTCTCTTTTTATTGGCGTGTTTCTCAACCACCATCTCTGTCGTGTACACACCATTGAATGGGTGTGTACTTGTTGCATACGAATGCACTTCAATTGCAATAACATCATCATTTTTTTTCTCAATCTTTATAACCTTTGAAATCCATAATGGATAACCATGTGGATCTTCAGACGCTAAAACTGTAATCATGCTACCCTCAATATATTGTATTAAACCCCTATAAAGGTCTTCCATGGATTCACGTTGTTTCTTCATATTCATTTGGCATATTTTGTGGCCAATGAAATGGAGTCTTCAACAATGTATCTTCATTTGTTGAGCTTGAAATTATCTCACTTTGACTATTGAAAAAATACCACCACCAAATATAATCAACAGCATAAAAGTACTCATATACTTAATGGAATTTTTTATTTCTTCATGGCATTAAGAATAATCTACATCTCTATCACGCCTCAGTGCATTATGTATTTCAGCAACTAATTGTAAAAATAATAACTTTGATGAAAATATTGGATGATATGAAATGAACTTCAAAAATGTTAAACCTGATGAAGGACCCCCATTTTGTAGTAGTTGAATACTTCTTTCCCCATATAAGTGTTTTCCCATCAATTGTTTTGAAACAAAATTGATGTTGGAAGCTAATGTCATTAAGTTTTTCAATACATTTTTCTTCACGATGCAATCCTTGAATAAGTCTTCGCATGACAACAGTTCCTTCTAATATATGAAAAACAGGCTCTGGAATGTATGTTTTCTTAATACATTCTATCAATGATGGTAGGCTTCCAACATTTGTCCTCTTCAATGTTACTGAAAAAATAAATGAACATTTGATCGATATGATCATGAGTGTGTCCAACAAGAAGGAAACCAACTTTCACCTTTTGAAATATTCTCATTTCAACCAGCATGCTTAAATATCCAAACACAATTTGTTTTTTATTTTCACAACCAGTCTTGTCCAACTATAGATAGAGAACTTGAGGAAGATTTCTAGACCAGTGAGGGAGCACATGATGAATTATTGTGATGGTCATATTTTCATCATTATGAATATTTGGAGCTATGAAGTAAACCCTTGGAAACATTTTTCCATTGAAAACCATGCAACCAACCAAGTGAAACTGAATGAAATTCTCTTCCTATAAATTTTTAGGTGTATGGACAAAATTTGGTATAAGTGTTTTCTTCTGGTCCATGCTATCAATTATCATACCTAAATATTTTTTTGGAGCATCATAACACTTCTTCTGATGTTGGTACAACTTTTTTCCTTTCACTTGATTGTTGATTCTGATGTTCTTGAAGTGTTTTGACTATGGAATCTTCACATGACATAAAATTAAAATATTGATCATATGTTTTCATAGTTGATAACTATTCAATTTTTCTTTTAAAAGTAGTAAATGTATACCTATTTCTACCCCTTTAGATTTATCTCTTCTTGATTTAAGAGTAGCACATATATTGCAAATCCCCATCATTGACTTCTTAGGAATACATACATTGTTGAATCGTTTCTTCCATATTCTTGTAAAATATGCATATGTAATAAAATTACCATTTTCGTCAACACCTTCAAAATATCCTTTGTACAAGTTGTATATTTCCCTCCTTGATAAATTAACTGGAATATGTATTGTGTCTCTATCCGACATACACTCTCCATGTTTGGAAAATAAATAACGCATCCATGACAATGTAGTGTTTGTTAATGGCCCACTCTCTTGTCCATGATGTACCTTCGAATAAAATGAAGGATATTTTTCCAACTTTGTCTGGATTCTTGATAGATGAAGATTGCCAATGATGAATTGTTTTGAAAGCCTTTCTGCAAAGTAAAATATTCTCAATGTGATAATCATATCCTGTATTGGTGGATACCATGCACTCCATTAAATATGAATTTTGCATGATCTTATTCATTGTCAAATATGTCTTCCTCTTATTCAAGGCACACATGTAGTCCATTCTTTTCAAACAATTCTTTTGACAACATTTACATGAAATCAATTCACTTATTGAAATTGATTTAGTGATAAAAAAATTCCTAGACCTTGTATAACTAGAATGATTTTGATTGATCTAAAAAGGTGTAGTCCTGGTCCTAGACACAATGTTTCTTTGCAATGTCTCGACTATTTCATCATCATCACTAGAAGGATTTTCCTTATCACCAGAAGGAATATCAAGCAAAACATTGTGAGGAGATTGAACTAGATAATGTCGATCACCTTGATTTTTTGCATCTGAATGATTGAGAGCATGATCTTCATTCCTAGGTCTATCATCTTCATTGATAATATTGTTCATGGGAGGAATATCAAAATCACTAAAAACATGATTACCATCCTCACCAATGTCATTGGATCTTCCATGAAAATATTCACTTGAATGAAAATCATCATCACCCATAAGACTGTCAATGTCATTAAGACTCTCACTTGGAGAAATTTTTCGATCATCGTCATTGGTACCTTGAAAATCCTCATTTGGAGTAAAATAATCATCAACATTGTGTCTACCATTGACACAATCATCTTCACTTCTTTCAAAATCCCCACTTCAGTGAAAATTTTCACCATCCTGCTTAGTGCCTTGAAAATATTTATAAGTATCTTGAAAATCCTCACTTGGAGGAAAATCAGCATCGTCAACATTATTTCCTTTTAATTTATCACTCGGGAAAGAGTGTCCACCAATGGCGTAATCATCTTCACTACTTTCAAAATCCATACTTGAGAGATATTCTTCATCATCCTCATTACTGGCTTGAAAATCCTCACTTGGAGGAAAATCTTCAGTATCCTCATCAGTACCTTGAAAATACTCACTTAGAGGAAAATCATCATCACCAACATTGCTTCCTTTAAATTCCTCATTCAGGAAAGATTGTCCAGCATTTCCATAATCGTCATCATTACTTTTAAAATCCCCACTTTGAGGGAATTCTTCATCATCCCCATTTGTGCCTTGAAAATCCTCACTTAGAGGAAAATATTCATTAGTACCTTCAAAATCCTCACTTGCAGGAAATTCATCATCACCAACATTGTTGTCTTTAAATTCCCCACTCGGGAAAGAGTGTCCACCATTGTCATAATCATCTTCAATGCTTTTAAAATTTCCACTTGAGGGAAACTCTTCATCATATTCATTGGTGCCTTGGAAATCTTCATCAGTACCTTGAAACTCCTCACATGGAGGAACATTTTCATCCCAATCATTTAAACATTGATCATAGTCTCCACTTTGACCTATATCTTGATTATTTTCATTGCTATTAAACTGTTGAATAGATTTATCACCATCAAAATTCCTCCTCTTAATCATCGATGCCTTCAAAGTCCTCTGATTTAGGACTTTCATGAGGAACATGTTGAATAAAATTGCTTGCACTATGATCAAAATTATGACTAGATGAAAAATACGACGCCTCATTTTCATTACAAGCATTCCTATTGCATTTCCTAGTCCCAACAGAAGAGATATGCGAACAATTTGTTGATGTCTCAGAAATAAAATCTTCTTTATCTGACGAAGCCATCCCTTCTCTCTAAGAACATAGAATGATACAAATGCTCACCCTCCCAATGACATT
>ML787700.1:908433-921437 GCA_009831015.1 Picea engelmannii | reverse complement strand
ATGAATATTCATATGATCTTTCATATAAATAAATATAAAATCAAATGACATAAGAGAGAATGATTTTGTAGAATAATACAAAGTAAGAATGGAAACAAAAAAGACAAAAAACATTTCAAACAAATTTGTGACTATTATTCTATGTAAAATTTTGAATGAACATTGAAAGCCAAACACATTTTTAATGAACATTACAAGTCACGTGCACGATTCTTAATCAACCTTGAAAAAATACATATATTGAGGCCATGATCCTCGACTTTTAAGTTATGAATTGAAATGTATCTATATCATGTCATTTTATTTGTACTTTGTGTTAAACAAAATTCAAGTAATTTCCATAGGACTAGTGATGGAATGAGGGTGATCACATCATATGGGTGTGTGTGTGTGTGTGTGTGTGTGTGTGTGTGTGTTTCTAGTTTCTTATAGTGAAGAATGGATGTTATTTTAAATTTTTCAATGGGTTTACCTATATTTTTAAATTTTTAGAAATATGAAACATGCACATTTTTGTACCTATGAGATATATGCTTCCATATCTTAGTTGTACTAGATTTTTTCATTAGTTGTTTTTTCCATACAGAATTGTATTTGTACTAGAATCTTGCTACTATACCATGTACCATACTACAACATTCTCTACAACTTGGCACTTCCCTCTCAATTGTTACTCACATGTATCCTACATTGGCACTTCTCTCTCAATTGATATTCAATTGTATTCTTTGCAACTTTGATATTGTCATACATTGGCACTTCCCTCTCAATTGCTACTCACATGTATTCTTTGTTACTTTGATATCGTCATAGAAGCATTTTTCTTGCTCCCAACAAATTAAAATGTATATGACACCAACAAGCAAAGCCTCCAATTTTTTTTTGGTAACTACTTCTCACCATGTCTAAGCTCAAGCACCATATATGAACACAAACTGGCAGGAACAAGTATTGGCCCTCCACCAATGGTTTCTTTCATGCCTTCACAAAGCTACAATGGTAAATGATTTAGAGAAATTAGTTGCATTGATTTCAATAATGACACAATGCAAAACAATATGCATTGATTTAAGTGATGAT
Organism: Picea engelmannii; assembly: GCA_009831015.1. Classification (NCBI taxonomy): domain Eukaryota; kingdom Viridiplantae; phylum Streptophyta; class Pinopsida; order Pinales; family Pinaceae; genus Picea; species Picea engelmannii. The sequence continues at coordinate 920,357 of ML787700.1, read as the reverse complement.
ACAATGAGAAATGATTTATTATACTTCTTCTTTTGGAGGTAGATCAATTATAATGACAAGTGATTTGGGATAATTCCTCCTATTTTGAATATACTTGCATATGCATGTGAAGTGCATGAAAAAAAATATGGAATTTATTCAAAATTGTTGTAACTCTTGATACAATGTTAAGGCAATATGGACAAAACAATTATCAAAAACATTTTTGACATTTGCTAATGAATGTTAGTGTAAAACCCCTAGTCGTTATGACAATATGTGACACAAACTCGTACAATTTTATTTTTTTGAGAAAGTAATAATGACCATACATTCAAACATCACAACACGACAATGAACACAATGCATGCAATCACACAACAAGGAACATAACGACCTAGCATACTATCACATCATGCAACGGAAAACAACATATGATATTCAATCAGATGAAAAATAAAAATGACTACCCGTTTGTCCTACCCTGCAATGGTTAGGGCCTTCAGGACACATAAGCAATGCTCAAGCTTAGGTTCCCATCGATTTTGACCATTTAAGGTCTCAAGGCTGGCGACTATTCTAAGGAACAAGGAGGTGTCTACATCCCACCTGACACACACAAGATCATGCCTGCTAAGCTAAAGACAACATAAATCAATCTAATACAACAGCTTCGAAGACCAGTAACTAGAACCTTCCCGACATGCGAGAGACAATCACAATAAAGGTTACAAAAATAAGTACCACCATAAACACAACAATCATCATCCACCTTGGGATGCGCATGATCCCAAGGTAGGTTTCATATGCGCTTATCGATCAACGTGCGCAATGACCCAATCATAAGGGATCACGTTGCTGCATTACGACAAGTGCGTCAGGAACCCATGCACAACAAAATACTTCTAAACCTTCAATCCAATATAAAATCCAATGTGCCTGAAATCCAATTGACACTGATATACAAAATGCAACGTCGTGTGACGAAGTCGCTCTAAACAATCAAGGAATAAGGGTTGCATGGTGACCATTCGTTACAATTTAATTTGAGCAACAACTAGATTTATTCCATTAGCAAGTTATCACCATAAGGACTAAGTCAAAGCATGTCATAACCAAACTCAAACAATGTTAAGGCATAAAACATCTCTTCCTATAAACACCCCTTCATCAGTACAAAGAAGAATCCCATAATTAAACAATTCATTATTGACATTAATAATGATTGTACCATGTGACGAGGCCTCCCTTTAAACTCAACTCCCCAACCATAATTAAGAAGGAAGCATATTAAAGTTTATTTAAAATATTTACGAGGAGCTTAATGGAACACCCTGACTATATATATATATATGTGTGTGTGTGTGTGTGTGTGTGTGTGTGTGTGTGTGTGTGTGTTCCAAGCTATACAAATATGTTTTACTCATCAAGCAACATCTAATCAAACTTCAACCACATGCAACAAGGTTTTAACCCTTAAAATTTTAAACTCCTTTCTTTATGAAACATAAATTGGAATAGTAAAATTGGTAGAAAAAAGGGGGCTAGACTAAGGGTTCTCACACAAAAGAGCATTGCACAAATAGACAGTGTCATGAGACAGAAGGAGGCGACCGACTGTAGGGATTTTGTTTGAGTTTTGAAAACAAATAACTGAAAATAACAATTAATCCCCAAATTCATAAGAAACAAATAACTGTTGAAAAACTAGAGATCTAGTTAGAGCGTTGATCACAACATTCAATAAATTAAACCTTGTAACTGTTAAACATTCAACTGATCATGGGATGAACAACATAATAGATACCCTGCTGAAAGTCCAGCTGCCATAATCAAAATTATTCCTATCTGACAGATCATTGCCAACTCTTAACCATTAAATAACTAAAATTATGTGTGATTGGTTAGAATTTCGGGTGGTATTAAAATCGTTGTGCAGTTTTAAAATGGCGTTGTAGTAAATTGAGGGTACAAAATCTCTGCGTCGTTGACCAAATCTCAACATTAGCATGTTAAAGCTTGTCATCTATCTAAAACAGACTTTCACCAAAGCAGAGAACCAAACATGATTCATGATGTAGGAGCATCGTAAGAAAGCCAACAAAGCAAGCGCAAAGGTGAAAACAGCTCGAAATGCACTAGCACACATTTTGAGGATGTTTTGAATTTGAAAGATAAAGAATTAATGTAAAATCTAGGAGGATGCATTTGCATTTATGTTTTTGGGAGATTGTAATACAGATAATGAGCATTGCTCTCATCTATTGGATAAGGAGGCATTTATTGTAATGAATGTTTAGTAGGCAACTTTTAATTCTGATAGGATAGCTTAGAGAAGAGAGAGGGAAAAGCTCAAGAAGACCCCCCCCTCGTTTGTAAAGGATTCAGTATTGTCATTTGTTGTAGGAGATTAGGAGAGTAGAGAGGAATAGAGAATTAGAAGTTGTATGAAGAATATTTGTTGCTATCGAACCATGTACAAGAGCACTGGATTAATATAAGAATGCTTTGATCCAAATTTCATGGTGTGTCATGGTTGTTGTACTTATCTTTTGAATGGTATGTTACAGTTTTCTTATATTCTCTATTATGTATTTGTTTCAATTCTATGTGTATGCTCGTGATTTCATGATGAATGTATGAAGTCTATGAGAGGAGAAGTATAAGTTTCAATTGTTTCTCTTCCTGAGAATTACTGCAAAGAGTGCAGTGAAAGGTCCACAAGGAGTGCATTGACAAGATTCTGAGTTTTATCTCAGAAAGCTCAGGAGAGATAGTGTTAAATTATACCAGAAGAAGCACGAGTGTGGCACAGAGCCGTGCAAGGAGTGCGCAGGATGAGGAGAGTGCTAGATTTCCTTAGCCCAACGGAGCGGTTGAAGAACCTCTGTTGTAAGGAGTGAACAGAGCATGAATTGTTGGACACCCGGAGGTTATTTTGAAGACGTGCAAGGTGTGTGCGCATGATTCATTAGAATCCATAAGTTTTCGGGAGGAACACGCTTAGGGAGGATAACATTGTTCGAAAACTTTGAAGGGGGGACGAAATTTGCAGTCGCCCGAGGAATTCGAGTTCAGAGAATCGATGTCGAGTTACTTGGTTGAGGCTCATTGAGATCTAAATGAAAGACATAAACCTTCAAGGGAGAAGTGTCAATTTTCTGTGAGCCCTCAGATCAAACAAAGTTACAAGGAGGAAAAGGCGGAGATCCATTCCACTCTTGAAGCTCAGGGGAGATAGGGGTCGTCGATCCCAATAGATCTGGAACGTTAGTTTGTTTCGGGATATCGGGGATCGTGGGTTGGGAGAACAAGGTTCAGACTTGGGTTTCAAATCTCTGATACATGAAATTCGGATTGTATCTAGGCCATTGGATAGCGGGGACCATGAACCCTCGATCTAGTGCGGATACGGTTAAGAGATTTAGTCATTAGGAAAAAGGGGTTAGATACTTTTCCAAACCCCCGAAACACGAATCGTCGATTCACAGGGAGTGGTCGAGACCATTAGATTTTGGTGTGTTGAGAACCGTTGATCTGGGTCAGACAGATTTCAGGATTAATAAATTGGGGAAACAAAGGTGAAGACTTCACCAAAGCTGCAAAAGGTGAATCGCCAACTTAATCTTGGTCGTTGATTTGCGGAGGACTTGGACCGTAGATATGGGGTCATCGAATCTTCAAGAGTCGGGGATCAGGGTTTCATAGGTTGGGGTGTTGGAGTTGTATCCCACCAACATTCTCCAAATCGCAAAGCACGAGTGGTGTTGAATTGGCACACGGTCATAGCGTCATGGTTGTGTGGGAAGAGAGCTCGCGCCTAGTGCTACTTTGCGCAGGCACGGGGTTTTGCTGAAGGACCTATGGTTTGGTTGATTGGAGGTTCTAGTAGTGGACAGTACGAGCCATTTTGGCTCAGTGATATAAGAGATCCTTAGACCGGGAGGTCAGTAGGCCAGGATGAGGTAGGGGTCTGCGTCAAGTGGTATCAGAGCCTACAATATTTGTTTCTGTAGGTGAGAGGAGACAAAAGACAAGTTGTGGTTTGAATTCTTCATGGAACATATTTAAACCATGCTGCCCAGAAGACGTCAAGAGAGACCAATGCCTGATCTAGCTGTGGAAACGGAAATGAGAGAACTCTGTGCTCGATTAGATGTTATAGAGACAACACAGAGACAGACAGTTGATGCTAGAGATGTTAGTGAGGCAAAAAGTGAAAATGAGGTTGGATCCGAAGAAGAAGTTGTAGACGAAGATGCTGCAGAAGCACGTCTATTCAGCGCTGTTGCAAGAATAGGTTCCATAGAAAAGATGGATATTCCAATGTATGGAGGAAACTTTGACATTGAGGAGCTGCCAGATTGGTTTAGAGCTCTCGATAAGTACTTCGATTATGAAGATATCGAAGATGATAAGAAAGTAAAACATGTTGTCATTAGAATTAAAGGGCATGCAACATTGTGGTGGGATGAAATGCAGGCGGACAGGCATTGCAAAGGAAAACAAAGAATCAAAAGCTGGGATAGGATGGTCGCCAAGATGAAGGTGAAGTTTATACCCAGAGACTACCAGATTAATCTATTTTAAAGAATGAAAAAATTGAGACAGAAGGGGATGACAGTGAAGGAATACACTGAAGAATTCTACAGGATAAACATTAGAGCAAGTCATCGAAAGAGGGATGATGAAAAGGTCACTAGATACATGAATGGTGTGAGATATGACATTTAGGATGAGATGAGAATGATGATGATTATAAATGTGGAAGATGCTTATCAGATTGCTCTGAAGGATGAAGAAAAATTGGCCCGAAAGCAAGGACGAAGAGGCAAAGGTAGAAGTCAGAGTAGAGGCAAGGCAGTTTCCCAAGACAAAGTATAGAAGCCCAAGGATGAAGGGAAGAAACCTCATAACCACCCAAAAAGGGGAGGAAGTTCACAAGGGAGGCAATACGCTGATAGAAACACTTTTCCGTGAGTAAGAGGAAGAGGAAGAGGCAGAGGAGGTGAAATAAAGTGTTTTTCCTATGGAAAGATCGAACATAAATCTTGGGAATGCCCAAATAGAAAAAGAGACAGAGGCGAAGCTCACCTTTTAGAAGCGTAAGGGAGAAATGTTGAGGTAGAAGATGCAGAAGGCGGGAGATGCTTGATGATGAGGAAGAGCCTCTTAAAGCCAGAGAAAGAGATAGAAAATCCAATCTAAAGGAACGATTTATTTAGGACTTCTTGCAAGACCAAGGATAGGGTATGCAAGGTAACAGTGGATAGTGGAAGTACAGATAACTAGTATCCACAAAGATGGTGGGGAATATGGAATTGGAAACAATTGCACATCTGAGCCCATATAAAGTTTCGTGGTTACAAAAATGGCACTAGGTAACTGCCACTAAACAATGTTTATTTGAGTTTAAGATAGGTGGGTATAAAGATGAAATTTTATGTGATGTTATTCCCATGGACGTCTATCATATTTTGTTGGGAAGACCTTGGAAATATGACAGAAATGTTATTCATGATGGGAGAAAGAACACTTACACCTTGGAGAATAATGATAGGATGCATATGTTGCTGCCAATTAAGGACAAGGAGGTAAAAGAAGAGGTGAGCAATACTATACTTCTCATGAGTGGGAAGGAAATTCTTGATGAAGTCAAGAAAGATGAAGAAATGCAATTTGTTGTGGTTAGAAAACCTAGAGTCATCTTGACCAGTACTTCGATGGATGACCTGCCCGAGGGAATTCAGGAACTGTTGGAGAATTTTGTTGATATAGTGGTGGACGAATTACCTTGTTCATTGCCACCCATTAGGAGCATAGGTCATCACATTGACCCTATACCTAGAGTGAGTTTACCAAACAAAGCAGCGTATAGATTGACATCGCAGGAGAATGAAGAAGTTAAGAAACAAGTCCAAGATTTGATGGACACAGGGTTAGTTAGAGAAAGCTTGAGTCCATGCGTTGTACCTACAATGTTAAGCCTAAAGAAAGATGGTGGCCAGAGAATGTGTATAGACTCGAGGGCTATAAACAAAATCGCCATCAGGTATAGATTTCCTTTACCCGGGATGGATGACTTGATGGATTGCTTGAGTGGAGCAAAGTTTTTTTCAAAAATTGATTTGAAGAGTGGACATCATCAAATTCAGATGAGGGAAGGTGATGAATGGAAGACAAAATTCAAGACGAATGAAGCACTACATGAATGGCTTGTCATGTCGTTTGGCTTGACGAATGCACCAATTACTTTTATGAGATTGATGAATGAAGTCTTGAAAGATTTCATTGGAAAGTTTGTAATCGTGTATCTTGATGATATATTGATCTTCAGTAAGGATGAAGGGGAACATCTAAAGAATTTAATTGTGGTGATGGGGAGGTTGTAGCAAGAGAAATTGTTGATAAATCTGAAAAAGTCATCTTTCATGATGATGGAACTCATTTAATTAGGTTTTTTTTATCTCTGCGAATGAGTTAAAGATGGATCCGGAGAAGGTAAGATAAATCAAATATTGGCCATCACCAAGGAGCATCTTTGAAGTCATAAGATTCCATGGACTAGCCATCTTTTACAAGAAGTTCATCAAGAATTTCAGCAGAATGTGTGCACCAATGATGGACACAGTCAAGAAAAGACACAAATCTTTTCATTGGACAGAAGAAGCGGAGAAAAGTTTCAAGTTGCTGAAAGATAAGATAACTGAATGGTCAATTCTGGTTCTACTGGACTTCAAAAAAACATTTCAAGTAAGATGTGACACAAGTGGATTTGCGATTGGAGCAGTCTTGAGTCAGGACAATAGACCAGTTGCATACTTCAGTGAGAAGTTGAACGAAACCATGATGAAATATTCCACGCATGATAAAGAGTTTTATGCAGTCATACAGGCGCTGAAGAAGTGGAGCCACTACTTGGTTTCGAAGGAGTTTGTCTTGTATAGCGATAATCATGCCCTACAGTTTATAACCAAACATGAGAAATTGAACCAGAAACATGAAAAATGGGTTGAATTTATGCAGAACTTTACTTTTTTTATAATGCACATTTCTAGAATTGCTACCAAGGTTGTTGACGCATTGAGCAGGAAATGTTTGATTCTGCAGGAGTTTAGAGTAAAAACTTTAGGTTTTGACAATCTCAAGGAGATGTACAGAGATGATGCAGATTTCAAGGAAGCTTATGAAGCCTGTGAGAATCCAGTTCTCAGAGATAGAAGTCAATGGACTAAATACTTGATTTAGGATGGACTGTTATTCAGAGGAAATCAGTTGTGCATACCGAAATGCTCTATGAGAGAAAATGTCTTGAAGGAAAAACATAGTGGGGGATTGGTTGGACACTTCTGCCATGATAAGACCTTCACGCAACTGAATGGATCATATTATTGGCCAAGAATGAGGACAGATGTCAAGCAATTCATGAACAGGTGTAGGATTTGCCAACATGCAAAGGGGAAAAGACAAAATGTAGGGTTGTATCAACCATTATCGATACCAGAGAGGCCATGGAATGCAATAAACATGGATTTTGTGTTGGGACTTCCGAGGACACAGAGGGGTTTTGATCCATATTTGTGGTAGTCGATAGATTTTCTAAAGTGGCACATTTCATACCATGTCAGAAAACCAATGATGCGACTCACATTGCAAATCCATTTTTCAAAGAAGTTGTTAGACTTCACGGCTTACCTAAGAGTATTGTTTCTGATCAAGATACCAAATTTCTTGGTCATTTCTAGAGGACCCTATGGAGGAAGTTGGGGACAAATTTATCTTTTAGCTCAGCATATCATCCTTAGATGGATGGATAGACTGAGCTAATAAATAGAAGCTTGGGGGACTTATTGAGAAGTTTAGTAACTGAACACCATAGCCAGTGGGATCAGGTTTTGCCACGGGTGAAATTTTCATATAATGACTAACCCAACAGGAGTAAAGGACAAATCCCATTTCAGATAGTGTACGGAATGCAGCCAACAGGAGTCTCTGAGTTGAAATACTTAGAGAAAAATGAATTCCGGAGTGCTAGCACGAAAGATTTTGTAGTAGGAATGTAGGAGCTCCACGGTAAAATCAAAGAGTGGTTGCAAAACTCTAGCCAGAAATATAAGCGCAAAGAAAATCAACATAGAAGAGAGCTTCTATTTGAAGTAGGTGATTTGGTTCTAGCGCATCTCAAAAAAAAAAATATTCCCAAGGGGAACCTATAATAAGCTGAAGATGAAGAAAATTGGGCCATGTAAAATCTTGAGAAAGTTTGAGGCAAATGATTATGAGATAGAATTTCTAAACGATGTGGTCATCTTGCCCATATTCAATGTGGAAAATATGTATCCTTACAGAGTAGATGGAACAGAGAGTTCAGAGGATCATAAGGAAGTTCAATGGGTCAAACAGATGCCTATAGCTGAAAAGCCGCAGATGGAAAAGATCGTTGATCGAAGAGCTGGTAAAAAGACCCAGAGAAAAACATATTTTGAATACTTGGTGAAATGAAAGGGACACCCGATTGAAGATTCCAGTTGGGAAAGTGAAGCAGACATCCAGAAACATGGACACACGGTACAAGAGAAAATAAACAGAAGTTCATGAATTTTTCAGCCGAGGGAGTACGATGCAAGAGAATCGTAAGAAAGATAGCAAAGCAAGTGCAAAGGTGAAAACAATTGGAAATGCACTAGCACACATTTTGAGGATGTTTTGAATTTGAAAGATAAAGCATTAATGTAAAATCTAGGAGGATGTATTTGCATTTATGTTTTTGGGAGATTGTAATACAGATCATGAGCATTGCTCTCATTTTTTGGATAAGGAGGAATTTATTGTAATGAATGTTTAGTAGGTAGCTTTTAATTCTCATAGGATAGCTTAGAGAAGAGAGAGGGAAAAACTCAAGAAGACGCCCCCCCCTCGTTTGTAAAGGATTCAATATTGTAATTTGTTGTAGGAGATTAGGAGAGTAGAGAGGAATAGAGAATTAGAAGTTGTATGAAGAATAATTATTTCTATTGAACCATGTACAAGAGCACTAGATTAATATAAGAATGCTTTGATCCAAATTTCATGGTGTGTCATGGTTGATGTACTTATCTTTTGAATGGTATGTTATAGTTTTCTTATATTCTATGTTATGTATTTGTTTCAATTCTATGTGTATGCTCGTGATTTCATGATGAATGTATGAAGTCTGTGAGAGGAGAAGTATAAGTTTCAATTGTTTCTCTTCCTGATAATTCCTGTAAAGAGTGCAGTGAAAGGTCCTCAAGGAGTGCGTTCATAAGATTCTGAGTTTTATCTCAGAAAGATCAGGAGAGATAACATTAACATATACCATAAGAAGTACGAGTGTGGCACAGAGTCGTGCAAGGAGTGCACAGGCTGAGGAGAGTGTTAGATTTCTTTAGCCCAACGGAGCGGTTGAAGAACCTCTGTTGCAAGGAGTGAATAGAGAAAGAATTGTTGGATACCTGGAGGTTATTTCGAAGACGTGAAAGGTGTGTGCACATGATTCTTAGAATCTAGAATTTTTTAGGAGGAACAAGATCAGGGAGGATAACATTGTTTGAAAACTTCAAAGGGGGGATGAAAGTTGTAGTCTCCCGAGGAAATCGAGTTCAGAGAATCGACGCCAAGTTACTTGGTTGAGGCTCATTGAGATCTAAATGGACGACATAAAACTTCGAGGGAGAAGTGTCGATTTGTCGTGAGTCGTCGGATCAAACAGAGCTACGAGGAGGATAAGGTAGAGATCCATTCCACTCTTGAAGCTCAAGAGAAATAGGGGTCGTCGATCCCAATAGATCTGGAATGTTGGTTTGTTTCAGGATATCGGTGATCACAAGTTGGGAGAACAAGGTTCAAACTTGGGTTTCAAATCCCCGATACATGAAATTCAGATTGAATCCAGGTCGTTGTATAGCAGGGACTGTGAACCTTCGATCTAGTTTGGATATGGTTCAGAGATTTAGTCATCGGGAAAAAGGGGTTGAATACTTTTCCAAACCCCTGAAACGTGAATCGCCGATTTGCAGGGAGAGGTTGGGACTATTAGATTTTGGCGTGTTGAGAACCGTTGATCTAGGTCAGACAAATTTTAGGATTCGAAAATCAGGGAAATAGAGGTGAAGACTTCCCCAAATCTGTGAAAGGTGAATCACTGACTTAATCTTGGTCATTGATTTGCGTAGGACCTGGACTGTAGATATGGGGTCATCGGATCTTTGAGAGTTGGAGATCGAGGTTTCAGAGGTTGGGGTGTTGGAGTTGTATCCCGCCAACATTCCCAAAATCAAAAAGTGTGAGTGGTGTTTAGTTGGCACACATTCATAGCACCGTGGTCGCGTGGGAAGAGAGCTCATGCCTAATGCTAGTTCGCACAAGCGGGTTTTTGTTGAAGGACCTGTGGTTTGTTTCATTGGAGGCTCCAGTTGTGGACCAGACGAGCCATTTCGTCTCAGTGATATAAGAGATCCTTAGACCGGGAGGTCAGTCGGTCCGACTGACGTAGGGGTCTGCGTCAATTTATCTCACTGGAGGAAATTCGCCAGGGTGATGTATCCAACAATTCGTAGACAAAGCTTGCTAGGAGACAGAGATCCGGAGGGAAATTCACAGGGAAGGACCAACCAACAAAATGTTTTGCGTAAGGAAAATCATAGAGAGAGATGTCAGGCTAGAAAAACACTGTGAGTTAAGGTAAAACATAGAGAATCTTGCCCAATATATCACTCGGTGGGTAACACAGTTTTTCTGAGGAATAAAACTAAAACGATGGTTGGTATGAGACACCCAAATTTGTTGATTGATAACACGATTTTTCTGAGGAAAATAAAATGAATAGATGGTTGGTATGAGACACCAAGATTTGCTAGGGGATAACACGGTTTTTCTAAGGAAAAGAAAACAAAAATATGGTTGAGCAATGGAAAATAACACAAGTTTACACCCCATCAACACAAAGAAGGCATGAAATCGTTGGGCGATGAAAAACAGAATCTGTTGAGTAAAGACCACAAAAATTGTTGAGCAATAAAGACAAATTTTCGTTGTACAAGCAATGGATTTGTTGGGAAAATTAAAAACGAAATTGCAGAGAGTAAAAACAACATTAATCGTGGAGAAATAAAATGTTTGGTGAACTGGAGAGACATCCCCAAATCATTGTGTGGAAGCACGAGTTTTCCGAGAATAAATCACAATAATCACAGAGGCTAAGGAGGGAATAAACAACCAGGAGAGGATTCCTTGTTGGGAAAAGAAATGATCCTACACTTATTATCCATGCACAGGAAATCAGGGAATTTGAATCTAAATCTTTAACACCAGAGTGAAAGACAGTCGATTCGGCTCCTGGCCAACTACTCGAGCACAGACTAATAACTTAAAGGATAAAGGAACAGAAGATAAAATCACAAATCTGCATCCAAACCTTCTCCGTGGAGAATAAAATAATGAAAAAAAATGCAATCAAGGAATAAAGAAAACACAGGTAGGAAATACAAAAGCGTAGGCAAGATTTTGAGTCCGAGGCTCATTTTGGCCATGCGCAATTAGACAATAACTCAGAAATAAAAGATACCATGGATAGAAAGGTTTCTTACAGGATGAATCAAGTGACAAGGGGATTACATTGATAATTGAATTCTCAAGGAATCCCTAAGGAGACATACATTCTTACCAAAATTCGAAAGAAAACCATTTCTATCCTACGCAATAGTTCTTCCAATTTGGTTATGTATGTACAAATAGTTTTATTTTCTTCTATCAGATTACCATTACAAATAATGATTTCACAAAAAATAATCTGTTATAATTACCATATAAATACATGTGCAAGGAGAGCTCATGGAAATGAAATCGTCATCCGAATATAGTAAAAAAAATAAGTGTAAATTAAATTTTAATACAAGTAACAACTTTAACAGGCGTACCTTTACCGA
>ML787700.1:871686-888051 GCA_009831015.1 Picea engelmannii | reverse complement strand
CAATTTATATGTTGAAAGATAAATGTTGAACATTTTTTGAAGGTGAAATCTTTGTTGAACATGTCTTTTACAGATAACTATAAAAGTCATGGGAAACAAAAATTTGCGTAAGAGAAAATTTGATCGCACTCAAGATGATACTCTCCATAATGAACAAAGGAAAGAGCATTATTGGAGAAAGAAACGAGAACACACAAATATTGAAGAAAGAAACGATGATAATGTAAATAGAGATTTTCAACAAGAATAAGTCCAATGAGGTATGCATGCACATATTGTCTATATTAAAAGTATAGAATTCAAATTTAAAATATTGTTTAATAAAAGTTAAAAAAAAATAAAAGTTAGAAAATGGAAAATGTCCAAAGCCTATCATGAACGAATAATTGAAGATGGAAAACCATTACAATTTCTTTAAACAAGTGACACATGTACATTCCAAAATTTTATATTTTGCATTGAAAGTACATGTATTTATGAATATATAGGATTCTAGAATCATTTCCAGTTTAGTTTACTTTCATGGTCCATTCAATTAAGAAAAGTTATATTTTTGATGAATTAAATAAAGTTTACCAAACCTTATTTACAATTTTAGGGAAGAACGTATAGATTGTATCTAGGGAACTTAAATTGACCTATACATTGGATGATTATACTTTAATCCTACTTGAAATCAAGAAAATAATATATTGAAATAATTTCAACCAATATTTTATATAAATAAACATAGTGCAAGTAAAATCAAGACAAGAGAAAATATTACATGAGTGATCGCAATATCTCTTCTATCTTTTCTTGTGATTTTCTTAGCTATTGTTATCATCTTTGTAGTTTTCACATAGTTGTTCATATGAGAAAGAAGGTGAATTAAAAGACCATTAAAACCTTTCATTGAGATGTTCATGTAAATTGAGATTTTGATGTAAATTTGAGACTATGTCTCTCTGAAAATATCGAAATGATAAAGACCATGTAAATGTTCTAGGTTCAAATTCAAGTGTGTGTAGAGCCCATTGTGTGTGTGTCTCTTACTTTGTAATATCTATAGTGTCTTTCTTCATTCTTCCATTTGTTCAAGTGATTCTTTCTTTCTATGTTTTCTAACCCATTGTTACACTAATTTTCTTAGTTCTTTCTTTTTTTTCATGTGAAAAGAACAATTTCAATGTTATTCTATTAGAATCAAATTAAATTTTTTGTTAGATATGGATCTAGAAAGTTATGATAAAAAACGATCTGTAGTCTTTCCCTCCTTCCACAATTTTACATTGTAGTAAAGTTATAAAAAATCATTTAGTGTCGTATGCAAAATTATTCAAAAAAGGGACATCTGTAAAGATCCAAGTAGAAAATGTAAAAAAAAATTGTACATACAATAGTTCCATCAACAAATTCTTCATAAAAGAGCCAACCAAAATTTCCTTTGAGTGCCCTTTTGGAGAGGTTGTCTGCTACTTTGTTGAACTGTCTATGTACGTGCATAAATTTCATACATTCAAATCTATTATTTAAGCTTCTGATATTGTCTGTTACTTTGTTGAATTGTCTATGTACGTGCATAAATTTGATAGATTCAAATCTATTATTTAATCTTCTGATCTTGTTTTCCAGTTGAGATATATCAAGTTCATGTTGGATTTGGAATTTATCCAATCGATAGTGACCTTAGAATCTCCCACAACCATCAATGTTTTTATGGAAAAATAGAAAATTAGTAATAATAATCACCATAGGCCCAAGAGTTCAAATTTATGTTGAATTTTATCAGTCCAAAATGAAATATGTTGAATTTTATCAATCCCCATATGTAACGATCCCAACGTTACAACTACAAGAGAATAATTTTTATTTATTTATTTTTGTTTTAGGTAGGAAGGCAACGACAACAACATTTGAACTACACAACCTGACGATGAACACAAGCACGCTGATCAAGAAACAGACAACTATGACTCCATGCACTATCACAAGAGAAACTGGGCGAGACATGCGTAAATCCACGATAGCTAGAACGACTACCCGCCCGACACAACACGACAATGCCTACAATATAAGAACAACATCCACAATCTAGACACAACGACCTCGACGACCAGTTACTAGAATCTTTAGGGCACGTGAACCAACCATATGAAGGTGTTCAACCCATGCACCAAGGAAAACTTACAACGCTAAAAAACCCTCATACAGAAGGCACCGACTCTAGCCAAGTTATCATTCGTCTTTATCCAATAGAGAATGCCATGATCCCCTCATCAAGAATAATGTCGTACCTAGGTGATAGATGCATCAATAACCTTGGCACATCATAATCTAACAGGACCAAGGACTCAAGAAAATCGGTGCGCTAGGAGATGAAACAACTTGCAAGAAGACTACGCCAATATCTCAAGCAACCGATCGACGAGATGCAAGCTGACGTCGTTCGAAGGAAGCGTAAGATAAAACATGACTTCGTCAACAACCCGATCATTCATCAAGTCTAAACTAGTCAACAATTACAATCTATTTTAACATTGATTACCAATCTAAATTAGCAAGTCTAAATTACAATTTGGTCATTAATATACAATCTAATCTAACATTAAACACAATCAAATTTAGCAAGTCTAAATTACATCAATACTAAAACTATAAATAATAAATACAATCTAATTGAGAAATTCTAAATTAATCCATAATTACAATCTAACTTAGCGATTAACATTATATAACAACGCTAATAATATCAAGTAGAATGCTACAATTATAGCACTTATTAACTATTTAAATTACAACATGTCGTCTATCTATATTAACCGTACTAAAAAAATAACAAGTTGCCTCTTAACATTAAAAATAAACTGTTAAGTAATGATAATGCCATTAAAGCAGGCTATTTTCATGTTGTTGGTTAATTGTTCAATAGAAGGTACCTAAAATTCGGCAATGCAAACCATTAACCTTGATGTAAGCAATTAATGTAAGGCAATGTAAACGTTGGGTAATCATTCAATTTGAAGGAGAAATCTAGACACTACTAACTAAAAAAAAAGGTCAACCTCAACAATTGCTTCCAATTCTGGGTAAATTGTTCACAGTAAAAAAAAAATATGTTAGCGAAATAAAGTTAAGGGAATTTCGTTGAGTACTTTACAGGAAACCTATTCGAACAGACAACATTGAAGTTTTTCAGCATGATGGCCAATTAAAGGGCTGGGATTCATTTAAGAGGAGAATCATAAATAGTTAGGGAGCTGGCATTCCAAGCGTAGACACTAAAATATCTTTATCAATATACTAAATATACTTACTATGATAGCATAGTACCATCACTGGGATGTATCAGATTTTGTTGAATAACAAAAAGATTTAAGGAAACGCTAGCTAACCCAAATTTGTTATCTAAGACTAAATTAAGGAAATCGTTGTAAAATCATTTTATAGATTTTGTGTAATATTCCGTTGAATAAAAATCGGTGTTAGCTGTCATTCACGCTGTCAAAATTTCTCTATCCACCAATGTATGACTCACTTCCACGCCATGGTATAATTTCTTTATAAATATGAATCTTTGTGCACAATAAATACATGAATATGGCATCTTTCAACCACATGATATAGATGTCCATTGATACATAGAAAAATCACTATCCCATTCTATATTTCAAAACGTTGCCCATTAAAACCTAACGAAATCACAGACTATCGAAAATGCAGACATATAAATAATGAATTTCGTTGTCAACAACATTGAAAACGCAGGTAGATCATTGTCATTCTCTGCTAGGATTATAAAAAGATACAACGCAGACATATAATTGTTGTATAAATGCAAATACATATATCCAGATATGATAACACAGGTAGGTTAAATCGTTGTCGTAATAAATGAGTTTCTGTGTAATAAAATAGGTAAATCGTTGTTATAAATCTAAATCGCAGAGTAAAAATGATCAATGTTGAGTTAAATGAAGAAAAATCGTTGAGTTTAAAAATATGATGATGGAAGTTAATATATTAAAAATACAGTCCAATATTCATCTTTGTCATTGATAGGCATAATTCGCTAACTATGGAATCGAACCGTTGTCCCTTAAACTGGAACCAATATAATAAATAAACTGAATTCTGGAGCGTAACGTTACACATAAAAGAAGAGATCCATCATCCTCCTCCTCCCTCCTTTATATAGAGTTTTTAAGTCATTTACTTTCCCAAATTCTCATTTAATTTATTGTTCAATAATTTAATTCATAAAAATACTCCCCGTACATGTGTCACCCATCCCCTTCATTGCACCATAAATTAATTTCATTAATTAATTAATTACTCATATTTCCCTTACCCACCTAAAAGCATTCCTAGAATCGCTCCTCGGTGTCCCCAAATTCCCTTACACATTTTAATGACTTACCCCCTTACTAATTTACTAGTTGAGTTCAATTTAGAAAGTTCTTAAATGCTAGATACCTTACTAAGTTAGTCATTCTTCTTTTTCCTTATGTTTCCCCTTCTCTTTAGGTTTCCCCCTTTTTCCTTAATTTCCTAATTCTTTTAAATTTTCCTCTTTCCCTTTTCATTTAAAACTCAAATTGGAAAGTGTAGAAAATTACCCCTTTTCCCCTTTTTCTTTTTGATTAGTAAATTTTTAATTAGTATAAGTAACAAACAATTATTTCCCTTTTTCCTTTTATTTTTTTATTTTTTTTTATTTCCTAAAAGATTTTTATAAATTAATTGAATTGCTTACCCCCTTCTCGTCACATTATTAAAGATGATTATTATTATTATTTATTTAATTATTATTTTTATTTTTATATAAATATATAAATTTTTATCACAAGTATCACTTAGACTTAGATTTTAATTTTAGATGTTGGGTGACATTTTATTAGGGAAATTGTTTTTAAATGTTTCTTATCATGTTATTCGTTCTAAGGCCATCTAGGTTTTTTTTAATTTATTAATTAACAACGTGACATGCCCTTCAGGACGCACTAGGTTCTCCAAGGGTGCCACTCGCCTCATTTTGTTTCCCTTGTGCGATGTGCCCTTCAAGATGCACTACGTGCTCCAAAGGTGTCACTCCCCTCTTGACTGACTTGGTAGACATCAAAAACCCATGGAGTCAATACTTTGCCAGGTGATCTTGTGGGAGACTAAGGGCCTCTAAGGAATAAGGCCCATGTCTTATTGCGCTCCCCTTAGGATCATCGTGAGCGACTGTCACAATATTCCCTCACGGCATCGTGGGTCTTCTCGAACTAGGTAATCGTTAACCTACAATTCGAGCCACAACGGGAGTGTTAGTAGGTTGTGGCAGGGTTGTTGTCCACACCTCTCCCTCAATGTCTCTGGTTATCGTGCATGACCCCTCTACTCCACATGCGAGTCTGGTCGGCAAGCTATCGTCACTGCATCTTTAACGAATCCTGTCAAAAATAATATCCATAATCATATCATCTAATCAGAAGAAAAAATGTCATATATACAACAATCAAACCCCCAATAGTCCACTCCCTGACTGGATCCGAAGTCCAGGGGGTTCCATCGATGCCTTTGCATCTTTAAGGTCCAAAATCCTGCACACTCAAGAAATCTAAGTCAATAGCACTTGTCTATGTCAATATAGAAAAATAACATGTCATCAATCCATTACACCTCATAATCATAATCAAATGCCCACTAGTATAATAATCTAAATCACTTGCAAGAAAGTTTTCTCAAAGAATAAGTTTGTTCAGTGCACGCAAGAGCGGGATGTTACATACACCCCCTCTTGGTCTAAACTTTGTCCTGAAGTTTCACAGTATATAAGTGCCGTAATAATGTGTATCATAGTATCATACGTCTATGTATCAAACAAAAATGGAAACTGATGGCGCATATCATATGCATCCTCCCAGGTCGTCGAGTGCGGACTATAGTTGTCCCATTGGACCTTGACCTGATCTACTGTTCAATGTCGTACTTGTCGAATGTGACGATTGAGGATGCGGATCAGCTCAACCGTGAGTGCCCCCTCGTCTGATACCTGCAAGGAACTCATGTTAATAACATGTGTATGATCACTAATATAATGTCTCAAAATAGATACATGAAAAACTTTGTGCATACACCTCAAAGAATCAGGTAAGGCTAGTCAATAGGCCACGAGCCCCTTCCTCTCCACAATCTCGAAAGTCCAACAAACCTAGGAGAGAGTTTAGATCCCTTTCCAAACTTGATTGAACTCTTATGCGTTTTTACCCGCAAGAAGACTCGATTTCCAACTTCGTAACTACAGTCGACACGATGCGCATTGGCGTAACTCTTCTCTCGATCCTGCGCTTCTTTGATCCTTTGTCTAATTGTTTGCATTTTCTTTTCCATTTCTTGGATCGCTTCTAATCCCACCCAGACGCTATCCTCAAGCCAATCCCAACTCAAAGACATCCAACATGGCCGGTTATAAAGGAACTTGAAAGGTGCCATCTTAATGGTGCTTTGATAACTATTGTTATAAGCAAATTCTACCAGTAGTAAGAATTCTTCCCAATGCTTTTGTTGGTCCATCACGTATATGCGTAACATGTCTTCCAAGATTTGGTTCATTCGTTTGGTCTACCCGTTAGTCTCCGGGTGATACGCAGTACTAAAGTTAAGTTGGGTTCCCAAGGCCTCTTGGAAACTAGTCTAAAATCATCCAGTAAACATCGATCCGTGATCGAATATAATTCTCTTAGGCACGCCATGCAGCCTCACAATCTCACTGATGAAAAATCTAGCTATGTCAGGTGTCTGATACGTCGTATGCACATGAATAAAATGAGCACTCTTCGTTAGAGTGTCAAATACCAAAAAAATCGAGTCATGTCTCCTTGCCTTCAGTGACAATCCAATAATGAAATCCATCGAAATGACCTCTCATTTCGATTCTAGAATAGCGTGTGGCTGTAGTAATCCTATTGGATGTCTATGTTCATCCTTTACCTGCTGACATTCTAGACATATGGACACATAGTTAACTATGATTGTCTTCATTCCCTTCCAGAATAATAAGGGTTTAAGGTCTGCCCTCATCTTCGTGACTTCCGGGTGAGCCATGTATGTTGCTCTATGAGCCTCATTTAGGATCAATCTCCTCAACTCATCATTCGGTGGTATGTTAATTTGATTTTTAAATCTAAATAATCCATCGTCGTCAAACATAAATCCTTCAAATCTTGGTACCATCATTGTGTTTTGTCCGATAAAATCCTTGACCTCTTTGTACCAGTCATCGTTGCGCTGTAAAGTTAGAATCTTTTCACGTAGATTTGTCTGAAGAGGCAACACTGAAAATATGCGTGGTCTCTGACTCAACGCATATGTCACTCAGTTTATTGTTCCTTTTATGTAAGAAATCTTGAAATCATACTCACTAAGCAGTTCCAACCAACGTCGTTGTTGCGCATTCAGGTCGCTTTCCGTAAAGATGTGATGTAGTCCACAGTGGTCGGTCTTTAGTCCACATTTTCGTCCAAAAAGGTAGTGTCTCCAAACCTTCAAGGCATATACAATGGCTAACAACTCCAAATCATGTGTCACATAGTTTTCCTCACGCCTTCTCAGTTTTCTCAAGATGTAAGCGATCTCTCGATCATCTTACAACAAGACTCCGCCTAAGCCTTCCTTGGATGCATCAATGCATACCAAGAAGTCCACGTCCATGTCAAGGAACTTTAGTATCAGTTTTGTTTTCAACATCTCCTTGAGCCTCTGAAGTGCCTCCGCGCATTTCTCGGTCCAAACAAACTTCTTGTTCTTCTTTTGTAACTCCGTAATTTGGTTTGCTATATTCGAAAATCCCTCAACGAACCGTCAATAGTATCTTGCGAAACCCATGAAGCTACGCACTTCTGGGACATTCGTCGGCGTAGGCCATTCCATAATAGCCTCGACCTTTGCTAGATCCACGATGATACTTATTTTGGAGATGACATGCCCTAAGTACTTAATATTCGATTGATAAAACGAGCATTTGGACAACTTCCCATACAATTCATGCTCTCGCAGACACTGTAGTACTAAGCACAAGTTTTCATCATGCTCCTCCGTCGTCCGAGAGTAAATCAAAATATAGTCAATGAATACTTGGACGAACTTGTCCAAGTACTCGCGAATGACCCCATTCATCAAAATCATAAATACCCCTGGGGTGTTTGTCATTCCAAATGGTAAAACAATAAACTCGTAATGCCCAAACCTTGTCTTAAAGGCGGTCTTAGGGACGTCATCCCCATTGATTCGTAATTGGTGATACTCTGATCGCAAATCAATCTTTGAGAACACCGTCGCACCCTTCATCTAATTGAACATATCGTCAATCCTTGGAAATATATACTGATTCTTTATCGTTTCCTTGTTCAATTGACGGTAGTCAATGCAGAGCCTCCAAGATCCATCCTTCTTTCGTATGAAAATAACAGGCACGCCCCACGGTGACACACTTGGATTTATAAGTCTGAGGTCTAACAACTCCTTCAATTTCATTCTCAACTCCTTCAGTTTCATTCTCAACTCCTGTAACTCCAGGGTCGACATACGATAAGGCGTTCTCTCTATTGGTTTAGTCCCCAGTTTTAGGTCTATGGTAAACTCCAATTCCCTCTCCGGCGGCATCCCAGGTAACTCATCCTAGAAGATGTCTGCAAACTCTCTCACCACCGGAAGGTGTTCTAGACCTTCCGCTACTCCCTTCTCATTTAACGCAAGGATCACATAAAGCTTACATCCCTTGCACATTCTCCTCCATAGCTTCAAGGAAGAGATGAATCTCAGGGAAACTCTCTGGTTTCATCCTATAATCACGTGTCTCTGTCCCTCATCATCGACCAAGCTCAACCATTTCATCTTACAATTGAGTATCGCCTCATGCAATTCCAACCAGTCCATAAAAATAACAATGTCATAAGATCCTAAGATCATGACATATAGATTGGCCCTGGTGACAAACTCTCCTAGGTTAAGGGTACCACCCGTAACCTTTCCTCCAACCTTTTGTTTGTCTCCCGAAGCCATCTCTACAAAGCTAAACTCATCCTGTTCGACTGCCTTTACCTTAATCCTTTTTAGTGCTGCACCAGAAATGAAACTCTCAGTAGCACTGGGATCTATCAAAATACTAAGGGTCTAGTCAGCAAAAGTACCTGAAGTCTCGAGCACAATCGAATGGTGCTTTTCCTGGCGATTATTCACCGCTACATGAATCCGATGGGCCTTGCCCAAATATCCCACGGTAGTGGGTCTGACTGATCCAGGCGCTCTAGTCCTCTCCACTAGGCAATTGCACTGATATTGTGGCTCCCCACATGTCCAACACCCCTTCCTTGGTCCAGTACTTCTGGTACCCGAAGTAGAAGTTGACAGCCCACCAACCTGGAATCCTGGTCTATTCTGCTGAATAGGGATAAACTGTTGTTGTTGCGGTTGAAGTTGTTGCTGATGCGATGGTCCCTGATAAGGTGTCCGTTGTTGAGGCGTTGGTCGCCAAGGTGTAGTGAAAGTGGATCCCCTCTGGAAGCCACGATATTCTGGCGTATGTATGGCTGGTGTCTGATGCTGTTGCGCACCAGATGACCCATGCCCTGTTGGTCTCACTGGAGTCCTTCTTTGACCCCTACTAATAAGCTCCTCTTCTTCTATGAGGGCCTTCTAGACAAAATCATGCAAGGTTCAAGGCATCATAATCCTAACCGTATGCTTCCATTAAGGTCGAACATGAACCTATTGACCTTAAGTTTCTCAATATTAAGATGTAGAGCATACCAAAGCAACTCCATAAAACGGGCCTCATACTCAGGCACCGTACGACTGCCCTGTCGTAAGGCGTTGAACTCGTTGAGCTGACACTCAATGGATTCCTCTAAAAGGTACCTCTCTCGGAACTGTTCCTTGAAAAGTTCCTATGACATGTCTTCGACGGTCATGTTCAATTGTGGCAGGAGCGTCTTCCACCAAAGAAGAGAGCTCCCTTTTAGTTGAAATACCACCACGTGGACCTTCATGTTAGAGGCATAGTCGTGATGTGCAAATCACATCGCCATATTATCCAAACATGCCTCGACGACTGTGTCGTCTGGGGAACCAAATAACTCTAGAAATTTGACCTTCTCGAGTTCACGGTGAATGCTACCAATATCGACCAGGGCATGCAGTGGACCCTTAGGGGGTGCTGACGCCCTAGCCTCATCTATGTCCAAAAGGCTAATCAGTACCTCAGAGATGTGCTGAAAAGACCTCATCAGTCCAACCACATCACTCACTGCTATCTACTCCTGCCCAACAACCTGTTCATCTCCCTGGGGGTTAGACCCCTCAGGCGTGGATGCTACTGGAGGCGTCGTGCCTCCTCCCCTAGCACCCTATCGTCTGCCTACACGATATCCTCTAACCATGATTGCCTGCACGAATACAAGTCAACTTAATTAGAAACATCATAATAAAATATCATATCAACAAAATCCGTAGTGATCCCAAGTCACGGGTTGAACTCGCTCTGATACCATATGTAACAATCCCTTCGTTACGACTACAAGCGAAGAAATGTTTTTTTTTTTTTGGGCAGGGGGAGTTTAGGCTGGAAGGCAACAACGAAAACAACTGAACCACACAACTTGATGACGAACACAAGCACGCCGATCAGGCAACAGACAACTACGACTCCACACACTAGCAAAATAGCAACTAGGCAAGACATGCATAAATCTAGGATAGCTAGAATGACTACCCGCCCAACACAACACGACAATGCCTACAAGCTAAGGACAACATCCACAATCCAGACACAACAACCTTGACAACCAGTTACTAGAACCTCTAGGGTGCGTGAACTAATCATATGAAGGTGTTCAACCCATGCACCAAGGAAAACTTACAATGTTCAACAACCCTCATATGGAAGGCACCAAATCTAGCCAAGTTATCATTTGTCACTATGCAATAGGGCGCACCATGATCCCCTCATCAAGAATCATGCCGTCCCCAGGTGATGAACGCGTCAATAACCTTGACACATCATAACCTAACCGGACCAAGGACTCAAGAAAACAGGTGCGCTAGGAGCTGAAACAACTCGCAAGAAGACTACATCCATACCCCAAGCAACTGGTCGATGAGACGCAGGATGACGTCGTCTGAAGGAAGTGCAAGCTAAAACATGACTTCTCCAACAACCCGACCATTCACCAAGTCTAAACTAGTCAACAATTACAATCTATTTTAACATTGATTACCAATCTAAATTAGCAAGTCTAAATTACAATTTGGTCATTAATATACAATCTAATCTAACATCAAACACAATCAAATTTAGCGAGTCTAAATTACATCAATACTAAAACTATAAATAATAAATACAATCTAATTGGGAAATTCTAAATTAATCCATAATTACAATCTAACTTAGTGATTAACATTATATAACAACGCTAACAATATCATGTAGAATGCTACAATTATAACACTTATTAACAATTTAAATTACAACATATCATCTAGCTATATTAACCATACTAAAAAAAATAACAAGTTGTCTCTTAACATTAAAAAGAAACTGCTGAGTAATGACAATGCCATTAAAGAGGTCTATTTTCATGTTGCTGGTCAATTGTTCAATGGAAGGTACCTAAAATTCGGCAATGCAAACCATTTACCTCGTTGTAAGAAATTAATTTAAGGCAGTGTAAATGCTGGCTAATCATTCAATTCGAAGGAGAAATCTAGACACTACTAACTACAAAAAAATTCAACCTCAACAATCACTCCTTAGGTAATCGCTTCCAATTCTGGGTAAATTGTTCACAGTAAAAAAAAATATGTTAACGAAATAAAGTTAAGGGAATTTCGTTGAGTACTTTACTAGCAACCTATTCGAACAGTCAACATTGGAGTTATTCAGCATGATGGCCAATTAAAGGGCTGGGAGTCATTTAAGAGGAGAATCAGAAATAGTCAGGGAGCTGGCATTCCAAGCGTAGACACTAAAATATCTCTATCAATACACTAAATATACTTACTGTGATAGCATAGTACCATCACTGGGATATATCAGATTTCGTTGAATAAAAAAAATATTTAAGGGAACTCTAGCTAACCCAAATTCGTTGTCTAAGACTAAATTAAGGAAATTGCTCTAAAATCATTTTATAGATTCTGTGTAATATTTCGTTGAATAAAAATTGGTGTTAGTCGTCATTCACGCTGTAAAACTTTTTTTATCCACCAATGTATGTCTCACTGCCATGCCATGGTATAATTTCACTATAAATATGAATCTCTATGCACAATAAATACATGAAGATGCCATCTGTCAACCACATGATATGGTTGTCCATGCATACATAGAAAAATCGTTATCCCATTCTATATCTCAAAACGTTGCCCATTAAAACCTAACGAAATCGAAGACTATCGAAAACGCAGACATATCAATAATGAATTTCACTGTCAACAACATTGAAAACGCAATTAGATCATTGTCATTCTCTGATGGGATTATCAAAAACTACAATGTAGACATATAATCTATATCTAAACACAGATACATATATCCAGATATGATAACATATGTAGGTTAAATTGTTGTCATAATAAATGAGTTTATGTGTAATACAATAGGTAAATCGTTGTTATAAATCTAAATCATAGAGTAAAAATGATCAATGTTGAGTTAAATGAAGGAAAATCGCTGAGTTTAAAAATACGATGATGGCAGTTAATATATTAAAAAATCAATCCAATATTCATCATTGTCATTGATAGGCATAATTCACTAACTATGGAATCAAACCATTGTCCCTTAAACTGGAACCAATATAATAAATAAACCGAAGCCCAATAACAATTCGTTGAATAACTATTGATAAATATTGTTGAGTTAAATAAGGGTTGCTGCATCTATTGAATTTCGTTGTAAGCAATCACATAGTCATAAAACACAGCCGTATAGTCACAATGCATTTGTAAAAACGAATACAAAATCATAAACGCAGTCATTCCCAATTATAAGAGGTTGTGAGAATGCAAATTTAAAAGGGATTCACACGTTATAAACGCAGTCATTCTAGGTGTGAATTTGTTGCCATAAAAAGGGTAAATTCATTGTCATCCCAAGGTTAAATAAATGCAGGCGATGACTCCAGGAAGAATAACGAAGGTAGTAGAATATCGCAACAAGAAACAATCAAACGCATGAGTCAATCATGCACAAGGAAGGCGCAAAGACAACCATTCAGCCATGAATCAATCAACAGGATATACGACTAACAATTATCCTTCGCTCATCATCCAAGCATAGAAATGCAGGGCATTAGAATCTATAGGTCACTATGCACCGAAGTGACGACCATCGATTCGGCTCCCGGACGACTGCTCAGGTGTGGACTAACGAACTAGGGATGAGGACGAAGTAAAAAGTACAACTCTTTACAACAAACAACAAAACCAAAAGGACCATCACAATATTTAGGGATCGAACGCCACGTGAATCAAATCTACAGTGAACTTAAGGCTGTGAGGAAATTAATTTATCAATTAAAATCCTAATTCAACACCTTCTTTACACAGTTAAAAGAACATAAATGAAAGCATACCATCAATAATAATCTATCATGCAGAATAAAAGTAAGCGTACCATAGCCCAAGTCGTTCACTCCGAGCCATTGTCCTGCGCGCTCTGTGCATCTTCCTCTTGCCGACCGATGCGACTTCACTGGTACCTCCCAACCAACACTGAGGGTACTCTTCTTCCCCCTTATCCCCCCGATCCGCAAAGGGTCCATGCACACTAAACTAAAGAACAACTAGCTCCCATCTCGCCTTGCAAAGTTGAGCTACCACTCCTCACCGAGCTGGGTATCCCAACTCCCACAAGCTAAGTCAGTCAAGTCTAAAATTTTGCAATGTAACGTTATGCATAACAGAAGAGATCCATCATCCTCATTCTCCTCCTCCCTCCTTTAAATAGAGTTTCTAATTCATTTACTTTCCCAAATTTCCATTTAATTTATTGTTCAATAATTTAATTCATAAAAATCCTCCCGTACATGTGTCACCCATCCCCTTCATTGCACCATAAATTAATTTCATTCATTAATTAATTACTCCTATTTCCCTTACCCACCTAAAAACATTCCTAGAATCGCAACTATGTCTCCCCAAATTCCCTTACAAATTTTAATGACTTAGCCCCTTACTAATTTACTAGTTGAGTTCAATTTAGAAAGTTCTTAAATGCTAAATACCTTACTAAGTTAGTCATTCTATTTTTTCCTTATGTTTCCCCTTCTCTTTAGGTTTCCCCATTTTTCCTTAGTTTCCTAATTCTATTAAATTTCCCTCTTTCCCTTTTCATTTAAAACTCAAATTGGCAAGTGTAGAAAATTACCACTTTTTCCCCTTTTTCTTTTTAATTAGTAAATTTTTAATTAGCATAAGTAACAAACAATTATTTCCCCTTTTCCTTTTTTTTTTTTAATTTTATTCCCCAAAATATTTTTATGAATTAATTGAATTTTTTACCCCCTTTTCGTCACATGATTAAAGATGATTATTATTATTATTTATTTTATTTTTATTTTTATTTTTATATAAATATATAAATTTTTATCACAAGTATCTCTTAGACCTAGATTTTAATTTTCAAGGCTCGACGACATTTTACTAGGGAAATTGTTTTTAAATCTTTCTTATCACGTTATTCATTCTAAGGCCATCTAGGTTTTTTTTTCATTTATTAATTAACAACGCGGCGTGCCCTTCAGGATGCACTAGGTGCTCCAAGGGTGCCACTCGCCTCATTATGTTTCCCTTGCACGACATGCTCTTCAGGACGCACTATGCGCTCCAAGGGTGCCACTTGCCTCTTGAATGACTTGGTAGACATAAAAAACCCCTCGAATCAATACTCCTCTAGGTGATCTTGTGGGAGACTAAGGGCCTCTAAGGAATACGACCCCTTCCTTATTGCACTCCCCTTAGAATCATCGTGAGCGACTGTCGCAGTCTTCCCTCATGACATCGTGGGTATTCATGAACTAGGTAATCCGTAACCTACAGTTCGAGCCACGATGAGAGTGCTAGTAGGCTATGGCAGGGATGTTGTCCACACCTCTCCCTCAACGTCTCTGGTTATCGTGCGTGACCCCTCTACTCCACATGTGAGTCTGGTTGGCAAGCTATCATCAGCCTGCATCATCAACGAATCATGTCAGAAATAATATCCATAATCATATCATCTAATCAAATGCACAAATGTCATATATAAAACAATCAAACCCCCAATAGTCCACTCCCTGACTCGATCTAGAGTCCAAGGGATTTCATCGATGCCTTTGCATCCTCAAGGTCCAAAATCGTACACACTCAGGAAAACCGAGTCAATAGCACCTGTCTATGTCAATATAGAAAAATAACATGTCATCAATCCATAATGCCTCATAATCATAATCAAATGCTCAATAGTATAATAATTTGGATCACTTGCAAGCAAGTGTCCTCAAAGAATAAGATCGCTCACTGTGCGCAAGAGTGGGATGTTAAACCATAGGCCCAAGAACAATCCACAATGAAATATGTTGAATTTTATCATGTGTTTTCGAACAGTCCACAATGAACATTAAAGGAAGCATTTACATTAATACATAGTAGGATAGCCCCGAGAGTTCATCTTTATGTTGAATTTTATCAGTCCACAATGAAATATGTTGAATTTTATCAGTCCCCATAGGCCCAAGAACAGTGCACAATGAAATATGTTGAATTTATCATGTGTTATTGAACCGTCCACAGTGAACATAAAAGAAAGCATTTAAATGAATACATAGTAGGATAGGCCCAAAAGTTCAACTTTATGTTGAATTTTATCAGTCCACAATGAAATATCTTGAATTTTATCAATCTCCATAGGCCCAAGAAGAGTCCACAATGAAATATGTTGAATTTATATGTGTTTTTGAACAATCCACAGTGAACATAAAAGGAAGCATTTAAATTAATACATAGTAGGATAAGCCCAAGAGTTCATCTTTATGTTGAATTTTATCATTCCACAGTGAAATATGTTGAATTTTATCAGCCCCATAGGCCCAACAATAGTCCACAATGAAATATGTTGAATTTTTTCATGTGTTTTTTAATAATCCACAGTCAACATAAAAGAAAGCATTTAAATTAATACATAGTAGAAAAGTAAAAAACATACTATCAAAAACATAAATTAACAATATCATATTTAACAAAATAAGAGAAATCAAATATGAGACAATAAATTGATATTTTGAATTCCAAAAATATCATATATATATATATATATATATATATATATATATATATATATATATATATATATATATATATATA
>ML787700.1:858035-871586 GCA_009831015.1 Picea engelmannii | reverse complement strand
ATCACTTGCAAGAAAGTTTTCTCAAAGAATAAGTTTGTTCAGTGCACGCAAGAGCGGGATGTTACATACACCCCCTCTTGGTCTAAACTTTGTCCTGAAGTTTCACAGTATATAAGTGCCGTAATAATGTGTATCATAGTATCATACGTCTATGTATCAAACAAAAATGGAAACTGATGGCGCATATCATATGCATCCTCCCAGGTCGTCGAGTGCGGACTATAGTTGTCCCATTGGACCTTGACCTGATCTACTGTTCAATGTCGTACTTGTCGAATGTGACGATTGAGGATGCGGATCAGCTCAACCGTGAGTGCCCCCTCGTCTGATACCTGCAAGGAACTCATGTTAATAACATGTGTATGATCACTAATATAATGTCTCAAAATAGATACATGAAAAACTTTGTGCATACACCTCAAAGAATCAGGTAAGGCTAGTCAATAGGCCACGAGCCCCTTCCTCTCCACAATCTCGAAAGTCCAACAAACCTAGGAGAGAGTTTAGATCCCTTTCCAAACTTGATTGAACTCTTATGCGTTTTTACCCGCAAGAAGACTCGATTTCCAACTTCGTAACTACAGTCGACACGATGCGCATTGGCGTAACTCTTCTCTCGATCCTGCGCTTCTTTGATCCTTTGTCTAATTGTTTGCATTTTCTTTTCCATTTCTTGGATCGCTTCTAATCCCACCCAGACGCTATCCTCAAGCCAATCCCAACTCAAAGACATCCAACATGGCCGGTTATAAAGGAACTTGAAAGGTGCCATCTTAATGGTGCTTTGATAACTATTGTTATAAGCAAATTCTACCAGTAGTAAGAATTCTTCCCAATGCTTTTGTTGGTCCATCACGTATATGCGTAACATGTCTTCCAAGATTTGGTTCATTCGTTTGGTCTACCCGTTAGTCTCCGGGTGATACGCAGTACTAAAGTTAAGTTGGGTTCCCAAGGCCTCTTGGAAACTAGTCTAAAATCATCCAGTAAACATCGATCCGTGATCGAATATAATTCTCTTAGGCACGCCATGCAGCCTCACAATCTCACTGATGAAAAATCTAGCTATGTCAGGTGTCTGATACGTCGTATGCACATGAATAAAATGAGCACTCTTCGTTAGAGTGTCAAATACCAAAAAAATCGAGTCATGTCTCCTTGCCTTCAGTGACAATCCAATAATGAAATCCATCGAAATGACCTCTCATTTCGATTCTAGAATAGCGTGTGGCTGTAGTAATCCTATTGGATGTCTATGTTCATCCTTTACCTGCTGACATTCTAGACATATGGACACATAGTTAACTATGATTGTCTTCATTCCCTTCCAGAATAATAAGGGTTTAAGGTCTGCCCTCATCTTCGTGACTTCCGGGTGAGCCATGTATGTTGCTCTATGAGCCTCATTTAGGATCAATCTCCTCAACTCATCATTCGGTGGTATGTTAATTTGATTTTTAAATCTAAATAATCCATCGTCGTCAAACATAAATCCTTCAAATCTTGGTACCATCATTGTGTTTTGTCCGATAAAATCCTTGACCTCTTTGTACCAGTCATCGTTGCGCTGTAAAGTTAGAATCTTTTCACGTAGATTTGTCTGAAGAGGCAACACTGAAAATATGCGTGGTCTCTGACTCAACGCATATGTCACTCAGTTTATTGTTCCTTTTATGTAAGAAATCTTGAAATCATACTCACTAAGCAGTTCCAACCAACGTCGTTGTTGCGCATTCAGGTCGCTTTCCGTAAAGATGTGATGTAGTCCACAGTGGTCGGTCTTTAGTCCACATTTTCGTCCAAAAAGGTAGTGTCTCCAAACCTTCAAGGCATATACAATGGCTAACAACTCCAAATCATGTGTCACATAGTTTTCCTCACGCCTTCTCAGTTTTCTCAAGATGTAAGCGATCTCTCGATCATCTTACAACAAGACTCCGCCTAAGCCTTCCTTGGATGCATCAATGCATACCAAGAAGTCCACGTCCATGTCAAGGAACTTTAGTATCAGTTTTGTTTTCAACATCTCCTTGAGCCTCTGAAGTGCCTCCGCGCATTTCTCGGTCCAAACAAACTTCTTGTTCTTCTTTTGTAACTCCGTAATTTGGTTTGCTATATTCGAAAATCCCTCAACGAACCGTCAATAGTATCTTGCGAAACCCATGAAGCTACGCACTTCTGGGACATTCGTCGGCGTAGGCCATTCCATAATAGCCTCGACCTTTGCTAGATCCACGATGATACTTATTTTGGAGATGACATGCCCTAAGTACTTAATATTCGATTGATAAAACGAGCATTTGGACAACTTCCCATACAATTCATGCTCTCGCAGACACTGTAGTACTAAGCACAAGTTTTCATCATGCTCCTCCGTCGTCCGAGAGTAAATCAAAATATAGTCAATGAATACTTGGACGAACTTGTCCAAGTACTCGCGAATGACCCCATTCATCAAAATCATAAATACCCCTGGGGTGTTTGTCATTCCAAATGGTAAAACAATAAACTCGTAATGCCCAAACCTTGTCTTAAAGGCGGTCTTAGGGACGTCATCCCCATTGATTCGTAATTGGTGATACTCTGATCGCAAATCAATCTTTGAGAACACCGTCGCACCCTTCATCTAATTGAACATATCGTCAATCCTTGGAAATATATACTGATTCTTTATCGTTTCCTTGTTCAATTGACGGTAGTCAATGCAGAGCCTCCAAGATCCATCCTTCTTTCGTATGAAAATAACAGGCACGCCCCACGGTGACACACTTGGATTTATAAGTCTGAGGTCTAACAACTCCTTCAATTTCATTCTCAACTCCTTCAGTTTCATTCTCAACTCCTGTAACTCCAGGGTCGACATACGATAAGGCGTTCTCTCTATTGGTTTAGTCCCCAGTTTTAGGTCTATGGTAAACTCCAATTCCCTCTCCGGCGGCATCCCAGGTAACTCATCCTAGAAGATGTCTGCAAACTCTCTCACCACCGGAAGGTGTTCTAGACCTTCCGCTACTCCCTTCTCATTTAACGCAAGGATCACATAAAGCTTACATCCCTTGCACATTCTCCTCCATAGCTTCAAGGAAGAGATGAATCTCAGGGAAACTCTCTGGTTTCATCCTATAATCACGTGTCTCTGTCCCTCATCATCGACCAAGCTCAACCATTTCATCTTACAATTGAGTATCGCCTCATGCAATTCCAACCAGTCCATAAAAATAACAATGTCATAAGATCCTAAGATCATGACATATAGATTGGCCCTGGTGACAAACTCTCCTAGGTTAAGGGTACCACCCGTAACCTTTC
Organism: Picea engelmannii; assembly: GCA_009831015.1. NCBI lineage: Eukaryota > Viridiplantae > Streptophyta > Pinopsida > Pinales > Pinaceae > Picea > Picea engelmannii. The sequence goes on along the minus strand of ML787700.1, from coordinate 868,277 downwards.
CTCCAACCTTTTGTTTGTCTCCCGAAGCCATCTCTACAAAGCTAAACTCATCCTGTTCGACTGCCTTTACCTTAATCCTTTTTAGTGCTGCACCAGAAATGAAACTCTCAGTAGCACTGGGATCTATCAAAATACTAAGGGTCTAGTCAGCAAAAGTACCTGAAGTCTCGAGCACAATCGAATGGTGCTTTTCCTGGCGATTATTCACCGCTACATGAATCCGATGGGCCTTGCCCAAATATCCCACGGTAGTGGGTCTGACTGATCCAGGCGCTCTAGTCCTCTCCACTAGGCAATTGCACTGATATTGTGGCTCCCCACATGTCCAACACCCCTTCCTTGGTCCAGTACTTCTGGTACCCGAAGTAGAAGTTGACAGCCCACCAACCTGGAATCCTGGTCTATTCTGCTGAATAGGGATAAACTGTTGTTGTTGCGGTTGAAGTTGTTGCTGATGCGATGGTCCCTGATAAGGTGTCCGTTGTTGAGGCGTTGGTCGCCAAGGTGTAGTGAAAGTGGATCCCCTCTGGAAGCCACGATATTCTGGCGTATGTATGGCTGGTGTCTGATGCTGTTGCGCACCAGATGACCCATGCCCTGTTGGTCTCACTGGAGTCCTTCTTTGACCCCTACTAATAAGCTCCTCTTCTTCTATGAGGGCCTTCTAGACAAAATCATGCAAGGTTCAAGGCATCATAATCCTAACCGTATGCTTCCATTAAGGTCGAACATGAACCTATTGACCTTAAGTTTCTCAATATTAAGATGTAGAGCATACCAAAGCAACTCCATAAAACGGGCCTCATACTCAGGCACCGTACGACTGCCCTGTCGTAAGGCGTTGAACTCGTTGAGCTGACACTCAATGGATTCCTCTAAAAGGTACCTCTCTCGGAACTGTTCCTTGAAAAGTTCCTATGACATGTCTTCGACGGTCATGTTCAATTGTGGCAGGAGCGTCTTCCACCAAAGAAGAGAGCTCCCTTTTAGTTGAAATACCACCACGTGGACCTTCATGTTAGAGGCATAGTCGTGATGTGCAAATCACATCGCCATATTATCCAAACATGCCTCGACGACTGTGTCGTCTGGGGAACCAAATAACTCTAGAAATTTGACCTTCTCGAGTTCACGGTGAATGCTACCAATATCGACCAGGGCATGCAGTGGACCCTTAGGGGGTGCTGACGCCCTAGCCTCATCTATGTCCAAAAGGCTAATCAGTACCTCAGAGATGTGCTGAAAAGACCTCATCAGTCCAACCACATCACTCACTGCTATCTACTCCTGCCCAACAACCTGTTCATCTCCCTGGGGGTTAGACCCCTCAGGCGTGGATGCTACTGGAGGCGTCGTGCCTCCTCCCCTAGCACCCTATCGTCTGCCTACACGATATCCTCTAACCATGATTGCCTGCACGAATACAAGTCAACTTAATTAGAAACATCATAATAAAATATCATATCAACAAAATCCGTAGTGATCCCAAGTCACGGGTTGAACTCGCTCTGATACCATATGTAACAATCCCTTCGTTACGACTACAAGCGAAGAAATGTTTTTTTTTTTTTGGGCAGGGGGAGTTTAGGCTGGAAGGCAACAACGAAAACAACTGAACCACACAACTTGATGACGAACACAAGCACGCCGATCAGGCAACAGACAACTACGACTCCACACACTAGCAAAATAGCAACTAGGCAAGACATGCATAAATCTAGGATAGCTAGAATGACTACCCGCCCAACACAACACGACAATGCCTACAAGCTAAGGACAACATCCACAATCCAGACACAACAACCTTGACAACCAGTTACTAGAACCTCTAGGGTGCGTGAACTAATCATATGAAGGTGTTCAACCCATGCACCAAGGAAAACTTACAATGTTCAACAACCCTCATATGGAAGGCACCAAATCTAGCCAAGTTATCATTTGTCACTATGCAATAGGGCGCACCATGATCCCCTCATCAAGAATCATGCCGTCCCCAGGTGATGAACGCGTCAATAACCTTGACACATCATAACCTAACCGGACCAAGGACTCAAGAAAACAGGTGCGCTAGGAGCTGAAACAACTCGCAAGAAGACTACATCCATACCCCAAGCAACTGGTCGATGAGACGCAGGATGACGTCGTCTGAAGGAAGTGCAAGCTAAAACATGACTTCTCCAACAACCCGACCATTCACCAAGTCTAAACTAGTCAACAATTACAATCTATTTTAACATTGATTACCAATCTAAATTAGCAAGTCTAAATTACAATTTGGTCATTAATATACAATCTAATCTAACATCAAACACAATCAAATTTAGCGAGTCTAAATTACATCAATACTAAAACTATAAATAATAAATACAATCTAATTGGGAAATTCTAAATTAATCCATAATTACAATCTAACTTAGTGATTAACATTATATAACAACGCTAACAATATCATGTAGAATGCTACAATTATAACACTTATTAACAATTTAAATTACAACATATCATCTAGCTATATTAACCATACTAAAAAAAATAACAAGTTGTCTCTTAACATTAAAAAGAAACTGCTGAGTAATGACAATGCCATTAAAGAGGTCTATTTTCATGTTGCTGGTCAATTGTTCAATGGAAGGTACCTAAAATTCGGCAATGCAAACCATTTACCTCGTTGTAAGAAATTAATTTAAGGCAGTGTAAATGCTGGCTAATCATTCAATTCGAAGGAGAAATCTAGACACTACTAACTACAAAAAAATTCAACCTCAACAATCACTCCTTAGGTAATCGCTTCCAATTCTGGGTAAATTGTTCACAGTAAAAAAAAATATGTTAACGAAATAAAGTTAAGGGAATTTCGTTGAGTACTTTACTAGCAACCTATTCGAACAGTCAACATTGGAGTTATTCAGCATGATGGCCAATTAAAGGGCTGGGAGTCATTTAAGAGGAGAATCAGAAATAGTCAGGGAGCTGGCATTCCAAGCGTAGACACTAAAATATCTCTATCAATACACTAAATATACTTACTGTGATAGCATAGTACCATCACTGGGATATATCAGATTTCGTTGAATAAAAAAAATATTTAAGGGAACTCTAGCTAACCCAAATTCGTTGTCTAAGACTAAATTAAGGAAATTGCTCTAAAATCATTTTATAGATTCTGTGTAATATTTCGTTGAATAAAAATTGGTGTTAGTCGTCATTCACGCTGTAAAACTTTTTTTATCCACCAATGTATGTCTCACTGCCATGCCATGGTATAATTTCACTATAAATATGAATCTCTATGCACAATAAATACATGAAGATGCCATCTGTCAACCACATGATATGGTTGTCCATGCATACATAGAAAAATCGTTATCCCATTCTATATCTCAAAACGTTGCCCATTAAAACCTAACGAAATCGAAGACTATCGAAAACGCAGACATATCAATAATGAATTTCACTGTCAACAACATTGAAAACGCAATTAGATCATTGTCATTCTCTGATGGGATTATCAAAAACTACAATGTAGACATATAATCTATATCTAAACACAGATACATATATCCAGATATGATAACATATGTAGGTTAAATTGTTGTCATAATAAATGAGTTTATGTGTAATACAATAGGTAAATCGTTGTTATAAATCTAAATCATAGAGTAAAAATGATCAATGTTGAGTTAAATGAAGGAAAATCGCTGAGTTTAAAAATACGATGATGGCAGTTAATATATTAAAAAATCAATCCAATATTCATCATTGTCATTGATAGGCATAATTCACTAACTATGGAATCAAACCATTGTCCCTTAAACTGGAACCAATATAATAAATAAACCGAAGCCCAATAACAATTCGTTGAATAACTATTGATAAATATTGTTGAGTTAAATAAGGGTTGCTGCATCTATTGAATTTCGTTGTAAGCAATCACATAGTCATAAAACACAGCCGTATAGTCACAATGCATTTGTAAAAACGAATACAAAATCATAAACGCAGTCATTCCCAATTATAAGAGGTTGTGAGAATGCAAATTTAAAAGGGATTCACACGTTATAAACGCAGTCATTCTAGGTGTGAATTTGTTGCCATAAAAAGGGTAAATTCATTGTCATCCCAAGGTTAAATAAATGCAGGCGATGACTCCAGGAAGAATAACGAAGGTAGTAGAATATCGCAACAAGAAACAATCAAACGCATGAGTCAATCATGCACAAGGAAGGCGCAAAGACAACCATTCAGCCATGAATCAATCAACAGGATATACGACTAACAATTATCCTTCGCTCATCATCCAAGCATAGAAATGCAGGGCATTAGAATCTATAGGTCACTATGCACCGAAGTGACGACCATCGATTCGGCTCCCGGACGACTGCTCAGGTGTGGACTAACGAACTAGGGATGAGGACGAAGTAAAAAGTACAACTCTTTACAACAAACAACAAAACCAAAAGGACCATCACAATATTTAGGGATCGAACGCCACGTGAATCAAATCTACAGTGAACTTAAGGCTGTGAGGAAATTAATTTATCAATTAAAATCCTAATTCAACACCTTCTTTACACAGTTAAAAGAACATAAATGAAAGCATACCATCAATAATAATCTATCATGCAGAATAAAAGTAAGCGTACCATAGCCCAAGTCGTTCACTCCGAGCCATTGTCCTGCGCGCTCTGTGCATCTTCCTCTTGCCGACCGATGCGACTTCACTGGTACCTCCCAACCAACACTGAGGGTACTCTTCTTCCCCCTTATCCCCCCGATCCGCAAAGGGTCCATGCACACTAAACTAAAGAACAACTAGCTCCCATCTCGCCTTGCAAAGTTGAGCTACCACTCCTCACCGAGCTGGGTATCCCAACTCCCACAAGCTAAGTCAGTCAAGTCTAAAATTTTGCAATGTAACGTTATGCATAACAGAAGAGATCCATCATCCTCATTCTCCTCCTCCCTCCTTTAAATAGAGTTTCTAATTCATTTACTTTCCCAAATTTCCATTTAATTTATTGTTCAATAATTTAATTCATAAAAATCCTCCCGTACATGTGTCACCCATCCCCTTCATTGCACCATAAATTAATTTCATTCATTAATTAATTACTCCTATTTCCCTTACCCACCTAAAAACATTCCTAGAATCGCAACTATGTCTCCCCAAATTCCCTTACAAATTTTAATGACTTAGCCCCTTACTAATTTACTAGTTGAGTTCAATTTAGAAAGTTCTTAAATGCTAAATACCTTACTAAGTTAGTCATTCTATTTTTTCCTTATGTTTCCCCTTCTCTTTAGGTTTCCCCATTTTTCCTTAGTTTCCTAATTCTATTAAATTTCCCTCTTTCCCTTTTCATTTAAAACTCAAATTGGCAAGTGTAGAAAATTACCACTTTTTCCCCTTTTTCTTTTTAATTAGTAAATTTTTAATTAGCATAAGTAACAAACAATTATTTCCCCTTTTCCTTTTTTTTTTTTAATTTTATTCCCCAAAATATTTTTATGAATTAATTGAATTTTTTACCCCCTTTTCGTCACATGATTAAAGATGATTATTATTATTATTTATTTTATTTTTATTTTTATTTTTATATAAATATATAAATTTTTATCACAAGTATCTCTTAGACCTAGATTTTAATTTTCAAGGCTCGACGACATTTTACTAGGGAAATTGTTTTTAAATCTTTCTTATCACGTTATTCATTCTAAGGCCATCTAGGTTTTTTTTTCATTTATTAATTAACAACGCGGCGTGCCCTTCAGGATGCACTAGGTGCTCCAAGGGTGCCACTCGCCTCATTATGTTTCCCTTGCACGACATGCTCTTCAGGACGCACTATGCGCTCCAAGGGTGCCACTTGCCTCTTGAATGACTTGGTAGACATAAAAAACCCCTCGAATCAATACTCCTCTAGGTGATCTTGTGGGAGACTAAGGGCCTCTAAGGAATACGACCCCTTCCTTATTGCACTCCCCTTAGAATCATCGTGAGCGACTGTCGCAGTCTTCCCTCATGACATCGTGGGTATTCATGAACTAGGTAATCCGTAACCTACAGTTCGAGCCACGATGAGAGTGCTAGTAGGCTATGGCAGGGATGTTGTCCACACCTCTCCCTCAACGTCTCTGGTTATCGTGCGTGACCCCTCTACTCCACATGTGAGTCTGGTTGGCAAGCTATCATCAGCCTGCATCATCAACGAATCATGTCAGAAATAATATCCATAATCATATCATCTAATCAAATGCACAAATGTCATATATAAAACAATCAAACCCCCAATAGTCCACTCCCTGACTCGATCTAGAGTCCAAGGGATTTCATCGATGCCTTTGCATCCTCAAGGTCCAAAATCGTACACACTCAGGAAAACCGAGTCAATAGCACCTGTCTATGTCAATATAGAAAAATAACATGTCATCAATCCATAATGCCTCATAATCATAATCAAATGCTCAATAGTATAATAATTTGGATCACTTGCAAGCAAGTGTCCTCAAAGAATAAGATCGCTCACTGTGCGCAAGAGTGGGATGTTAAACCATAGGCCCAAGAACAATCCACAATGAAATATGTTGAATTTTATCATGTGTTTTCGAACAGTCCACAATGAACATTAAAGGAAGCATTTACATTAATACATAGTAGGATAGCCCCGAGAGTTCATCTTTATGTTGAATTTTATCAGTCCACAATGAAATATGTTGAATTTTATCAGTCCCCATAGGCCCAAGAACAGTGCACAATGAAATATGTTGAATTTATCATGTGTTATTGAACCGTCCACAGTGAACATAAAAGAAAGCATTTAAATGAATACATAGTAGGATAGGCCCAAAAGTTCAACTTTATGTTGAATTTTATCAGTCCACAATGAAATATCTTGAATTTTATCAATCTCCATAGGCCCAAGAAGAGTCCACAATGAAATATGTTGAATTTATATGTGTTTTTGAACAATCCACAGTGAACATAAAAGGAAGCATTTAAATTAATACATAGTAGGATAAGCCCAAGAGTTCATCTTTATGTTGAATTTTATCATTCCACAGTGAAATATGTTGAATTTTATCAGCCCCATAGGCCCAACAATAGTCCACAATGAAATATGTTGAATTTTTTCATGTGTTTTTTAATAATCCACAGTCAACATAAAAGAAAGCATTTAAATTAATACATAGTAGAAAAGTAAAAAACATACTATCAAAAACATAAATTAACAATATCATATTTAACAAAATAAGAGAAATCAAATATGAGACAATAAATTGATATTTTGAATTCCAAAAATATCATATATATATATATATATATATATATATATATATATATATATATATATATATATATATATATATATAATCAAAGTCTGAATAGTTACATCGTCAAATATATAAATTCCACATCCATTTTAGGATGATAACAAAAACTAAGACATTTAACTCCAAAATTTTGGACTCTAAGCCATCGCTTTAAGATAGATCACTTTCTACCTGCAATTCAAACCTGCAAAAAAAACAAAATTCAAAAATTAAAAATTTACAATTCAAACATGCGAAATAAAACATAATTCAAAAATTGTGATTAAAACAAAATTGACATACATACCAAAAGAGTTAAGTTTCATTCTCCAACATACTCTTTCCCACTAAATATAATATAAACACATTTTCCACCAAATATAATTTAGACATCTGTAACAATAAAAATTAATAATAAAAAAAATAAATAGCACATATTAGCATATATACTTTAATTAAATATTAAATAAACAATAAGAAATAACAACATACCCAACCACAGTTAAACATATTTAAGATAGTTACTCTCCACATTAAGCATACATGATTTAAACAATTTGTAAAATCTAATCTAAAATCTAAAAAAAAATTAAAGAGAAAAATTGTTCTTGGTAAAAAACAATTGTGTTCAGAGTTAGAGTTAGATAATAATTTGAAAATAAATACAGAATTGTGTATGAAGAAAGTTCACAAATCTCCATATTAAGTCAGTCTTCTAATGAAATACTTATCTTTTTGTGGATAAAGTCCCAAATCCTTCAGGTGAAATTATCATCCCAGGTGATGTTATTTGATCTTATTTACTAAGCAATAAAATACTAATATCCTCAGCAGTAAAATACTTCTCTCCTCTTCTGCAGTGGTCATATAATTAAATTCCATAATGCCCTTTCAAATTAAAGGATTCATAAATCTCCATATTAAGTCATTCTTTCAAAATACTACTTATATCTATGAAAGTTCATAAATCTCCATTTTAAAAACCATTCTTCCAGAAAATAATTATCTCATATTTCTACAATGGAATAGATGTTCTCATATCATCTTTCATGTACATGAAGAAAACACAAATCTGCACATGTATATTAATTCATTCTTCAAAAACCATTTAAATATTTCATCTTTGAGATGTATTCATATTACATATAATCAAATGCTCTTTGAAATTATGTGTGAGCTAGCTCATATATACAAATGTGTGAGCTATCTCACATATACATATGCATAAATTATTTGTAAATCTACTTGAATGTTGGTTTTTGTGGTTAGTAACCGATTTAGTTAAGAGTTTGACAATACCCTAGCAAGAAAGAATTCACTTCGTTGTATGTAGAAAACACATATGTCCATACTACGCCATTCTTGGACAAGAAAGCAATGAATGAAATCGAAGAAAATTTATAAGCTTTCCCTTTTTTGATGTGGGATAGAGTCTATTATCAAATAATCAAATGTTCAAGTTCAAAATTAGGTCTTCATCATGATCTAAACTTAAATAAGTTTAAATGTACACCATTTAAGACAAGGATAAGTTTATATAGGGGTTCTATATATTTCAAAATAATTGATCAATGTGTTGAATAAGAACTTGGCTAAACTAAAAATTTGAGAAAAAAAAATTGATAAAAGTAAAAAACATACATTTATGAATCATCATGAATGGACGCATCATTCCAAGGTATGGGTGCTTCTTCTGCTTCCTCCTCAATCCCAATCTCCCTCCCAAGCACACTCTCAGGTACTCTCTTTTCCACATTACCCTATATAACACATTTCAAATTTAAAAATTTGAAAATTAAATTTAAATGATTTGAACAGATTAAATTTAAATGATTTGAACACATCAAATTTAAATTATTTTAACACATGCAATGATATCTGTGAACTCTCACCCTCTTCAAACTCTCTCAATGAGAATTGAGACAAGCATGCCCAAGTAGTAGGAGATGGAATAGGGATCTGTGAACAACACAACTAAGAACTAAATCTAGGATTCAATGTGTTCACATTTATATAAAATTATGAATGTTGTTGATCTTATTCAAAATATTAGAGATTGGATAACTAAAGTGCTCATCTGTGGATATTAGAAAACAAATACCTAATTCAACCCATCCAAATTTAAACTTGTGGAATCAGGTTCCCTATTTACTAGAGATTCATTTAACATATCTCCAAACTGCAATTAATGGCAATAACAACTCGATTATTTAGATAAATACAATGATATCTTAATCAAGAATTAGAAGTAAACTATCGTAAAATGCGTCAAAACTTTACCAACTAGAACACATACCAATCTATTATTCGGGTCATCATTCTGAATGACCTTCTTCCAACCATCATAACAAAATTTTACATACTCCTTAACATCCTCTACTGACATGGTATCTAACTTCGCATTTTTTTTATAAACAAATATGGCCCAGGAATTGGCTTCGGCTCGCTGACGGTTCATGCCAACATCAACACCATAAAAAAACGCTTTCAAATTTTTTCGATTGAATTCCTAACCTCTTTGCCAACCTTTGATGTAGCTCACAACTCTGAATGTGAAGCAAATTCCCATGTTGGGCGAGGTATTAAAGGTTGTGAAGGCATCAACAATGTCGCATTTCGATATGCCCCCTTATGATAATGTGTCCATCCTTTACTAGTCCCATAATAATTGGATGGTAGAATAGTATAATCAGGGTGCATGTGCATAAAAAACTCTGCATAAAAGTGCCTTGCAAAATAGTGTGGAACCTCATCGTTCTACGACAATTTCTCATATGCCGCCAAAAATCTGTTATACAGATGTCCTGCAATGTTGGGGTGCTTAAAATATTGCACCTTCAACATTTTTCACTTTGGCCCATATTTTAAATTGAACATCGAAATTGCATCTTCTTTTGAAACTTTATTTTTAACTGTCTCCCATTTATTAGG
>ML787700.1:840395-850518 GCA_009831015.1 Picea engelmannii | reverse complement strand
AAAACACATAACACAACAAATGATAAAGGAGTTCACCCCTCTCTTGGGCTACATCTCCTGGTCTAGCTTCCAATGGATCATTTGTATTATTTTCTCAAAGTGATCAAAAATGTGCTTTACAATGCTCAAAATTCCAAATAGACCACTCCAATGGCTTCAGAACGTCCAAAAACCCCTAGCTGGGCTTTTTCAGCACCTCGTTTGGCCAAAAAATGAAGTAGATAGGCTTCCTGGAAGTCTCCCCTTCAAGCTTGTTGTCTCTGCATCTACAAAACGCACCTCCTCTGGCTCAACCTAGCCCACACGCAATTTAAAGCATAAAAACTTGGCACCGGGCACAATGGTACGACCGGTCCAAACTGTCGAACCATTATGCACCGGCCCTAACTACTAAGGCTCGTGGGCACATGGCTATCATATGACCGTGCGCTATACAACAGGGCTTAAGTTTTAACAACCGTTTGATAACCGTAATGCTAACCCGCGCACATATATATATATATTGGTCACATGGCATACCAAACCACACATATATTTAAACGGTTATAACATGGTTACGGTGGGTCTAACCACCATGGCTCCGGTCGCATACAATACAACATATGACCACGGGTCAGGGCTTAGCCCCGGCCCGGTCCATGCCCCCACATACATTTAAACAAATTTAAATATAATGCAATGTATATACATAACAAGGAACATGTGTGGGCGTGCCGGTTGGGCGGCCTTTCCCAAAGCTTTACCCTGCCCGAAGGTCATGGGGTCAACTCCTGCTGAGTGCAAAGGTTTTAACCAACCAACAGGTGACACGTGGCGGCCTTTGATTGGGCCACGTGTCGCCATCCCATTCGCTTCCAACAAACATGTCACATGCCAACTGTCCAATAACTATCTGCCACATCAGCGTATGGCCTGCCACATCATCCATATGATCTTCCATGTCATCGTCCGTACGGACTGTACAGTCAGCATCCTTTTTTTGCCTGTTTGCCATTTTGAACAGAACGCGATATCTCTTGCTCCCGACGTCCGTTTGAACCCAAACGAGTTGTGTTGGGTTTGCAACGACGAGGTCTACACTCTAGTTCATTTTGAAGTGATTCCGATCACTTTGAATTTTTGAGCAAAATTTCATCCCCTGATCATGACTATAGGAATAAGCCATATCGATAAGATAAATACGATAGGTGGTTGTGATATATCAATAAGAGTCAATACAATAGTATAGATAAACTTAGAGTAGTGTCCAATACTTATACTCAAATCATAATGGCATTCAAAGGGTATTGTTTATCCTAATAAAGGTAAAGCTATGTTCATAGTCACCACCATTGTTATGGTTACATATCATACTAGTGATTACAAAGCTCGTAATCAGTGTAATGTTTGTGTTGTTGGTTTCCTTATACTAGTCCGTTACAAGGAGAATTCAGCTGCGTACAACTTATGGAATGCTTAGTTACGTCAATAATGTTTAGCTTAGACATAACTCTTATAGCTACTTGTATTTACATAATCTGATACTTATAACACAACACATATTTAATTAAAAATTAAAAAAAATAATTTAAATTTCATTTCTAATTATGATAAAATTTAAAATTAAATTCAACTTTTTTTTTTAATTTGATAGGTTGTACATGAGACTAACGTCATCTATGGAGATTTTCTAGATATTATTTTTAATTTAAAATAATATATAAATTTAATTAAATTTCATTTCTAAATTTCATTTCTAAATTACATATAAATTTAAAATTAAATTCAAAATATTCTTTGAAGTTTGATAGGTTGTACATGAGACTAACGTTGTCTGTGGAGATTTTTTGTATATTATTTTAAATGAAAGGAATCAAATGGATTGTGACATGGTCGCAACTGTCCAACTCTATGGCCAAGCCGTGGGCTTGCCCACAGCTTGGCCACAAAGCTAGACACCCGCGGCCATGTCATAGAACAAATTTAATTAAAAATTAAAAAAAATCATTTAAATTTCATTTCTAAATTACATACAAATTTAAATTTGAATTCGAAATATGTACATACCTGTAGATATGAACACCCGTTTTCTCGTAGAAGACCGTGCCAACAGCTCCGCCAACAGACCGCGCCAACAGACAACACCAACAAATGACCGTGCCAACAGACCTCAACAAATGACAACGTCGACTGCAACAAACTACAGTGCCAACAACTCAAACGCCAAACAATCGCAACAAACGACCGTAAGAAGCCTCACTATCAATATCACTCAAAATACCTCACTATCACTCACCAAGAGATCAAAATACCAGATAGTTACAATGTGAGGTTAATATATAAACATTTGTTTGGCCGAAAGAGTGTTTCAGACGAAATATTCTTTCAGCCGAAATATATTTTTGACCGGAATATCTTTCGACCGAAAGAATATTTTCGGATGAAGATAATTCGTCCAGCTAAAATTCTACACAAAAATCGAGGGCGTCGTCACTGTACCATTCGATTTGACATTCAATTTTTCGGATGGAAAATAGTTCGGCCGAAAAAATTATCTTTCGGTTGAAAAAAAAAAAACCAGTTCGGTCGAAAAAATGTCTTTCGAAATCTTCGAGATTCGATTGTCATGAAAGTGTTACCCAACTCCATGAATTTACCCAGTTGCATTCCCATTCTTTCCCCTGAGGTTATGATTGTAACTCTCAAATATTGATTTTGGTCTCATAGCCCCTTTATGGCATAGGAGGGGCAAGAACAAGGAGCTCTGGATCTTCTCCACGTGTTGAGAAGGGGGCGAAGATACTCAGAGGCCTATAATTATTTTCTGGAGTACAAATACATCTCTGGAGGACATAAATGATGCTAAATCCACATATAAGATGAAGAATTACCACTTGCAAGAGGGAGAAGACATGAGAAATGAAGTTCCCATGGACCAGAGTACTCGTTCGTAGAGGATATCTCTTTCGATGACATCATGGAAGCGATGGAAGAAATCAGGGAGTGTTGAAGGATTGCACAACATATGTGCATAAGAGAAGGGTTGATGCGGTGAGGCATGTGGGAAAAGAGGGGAGGGATGGTCGATGCCACGAAGCCAAAGGTAGATCTGCGCTTCAAAGGGAAAGGAGTACCAGCTATCCAGGGAATGTGAGTGTTGGGGCCTGAAAAGGAGAGACAGGGAGGTGGAGAGAAGGAGCTAAGATGGAAGGGAAATTCTGAGGATGACAAGGCTACTACAAAGACTGGGACCGAGGCCAATATGGGGAAATCACCATCTTTGGTAGTCCTTAAGGAAGTCACATATGGGACTCGATTTTATTAATGGAGAGAAGGCTTTGTTCCTTGGTTTTAGTTTCTTTTTCTTGTTGATCAATTGCTTGATTTGGGGAGCGGAGGATATGGAAGAATTAGATCTTATTGAATTGATATTTCAGGGCCCTTATCTGAGATTGAAGACCAAAAAGAGATTGATTTGTGGATTTTCTAGAGCTAATAAATTATTTAATGATTAGCATAATATCCAAGGACAATTAACTCATGAATATTTTTGGATTGTGCAATTTGTAACCCCATATAAACTACTAGGATTTTTTCTTTATTATTGGAGGTATTCCACATCCCCTAAGAGTAGTCCAAAATATTTTTTCCATCAGAATCTATGATGAATCCCCCCACACCTATCACCCCTGGGTTACCTGTAGAAGCTCCATCGAAGAAGAGAATAGGAGAATTTTGTTTTCATTTCCAGTCGAGGAATTCAAGGTCCCTGAGCCGTAATTTCCATTTTTTCCTCTTAGTAGACCTAACTGAGGAAGGGAACTTTCTTGGGTAGTTTGGTCCCAAAATGTTAGAGATCCAATCTTCTTCTCTTTGTTCTAGGAAACCTGAGGAATCAAGATGAATTGATATGGAGGATAAGACTTTAGATATTAAGCCACAAATTTTGGAAAATATGCGTTGCGGGGGGGAGAGCTTCTCACAGAAAAATGGCCTGGTTCCTTTCTAGCCTAGCATACAAATTTAGGGATTCTCTGTTTCCAAGAAACAAACATTTCATTCCAGTTCTCCAGTGGAAAAATTTGGGGGGAGAGGTGAAGGAAAAGAAGGTTCCAAAGTTGAGAAGAGTAAGAACAATCCAAGAAAAGGAGATGGATGGACTTTGAGGTTACAAGGAAGAGTGGGAATCATGAAGGACCCATTATTCCACGTTTTTGCAAGTTCTATGCAGTTAGGATTTTTCCCTGTACCATCAACCAACAGAAGATTTTGATCTTGGGAAGAGAAGGCCCTAACCAAATATATTTCCATATTCTGGAGAATGGAGGACCTTGAGAGGAATATTGGAGGAAAGAGTATCCCACTTCAACTGAATATATTAAGAGGACCTAACTGGGGGAATAAATTTTGTAAGAATTAAGGGGAACACAACCTGCCAACATATTGTAGAGAAGAGATACCAAAGGGAGAATATGGGCAGGGGTGTCTAGTGGTTTCCAATTGATCCAATCGCCATCCGGGGCCCAAATGAAGAAGTCTTGAAGAAGGAGAAGACCTTTGGAGTAGAACCAATATATTAGGGGGCAGAGAGAGTCTTTTCTTCCTAATGGTTCTATATTCAAGACATGGTCGACCCAGACATTTATTTGAGATCCATTTCCAGGGGCCCGAGAGAGATTTTATTTGATAATATGAGCGGAATGCTCCAGGATATGCCAAATTGGGGAGCCAAGAAGTTGGGGAGGGGAAACATCCAAGCAGTGAAGTCTTAGTGTGTTGAAATATTTAGCGACAAGAGCATCTTTCCACCATTTTGGAGGCCTTGAGATAAGACGCCATACAAGATTTTGTCCCAAATATAAATTCATTAGACTTGTGTCTCTGATGGTGTTATAACCCTAATTTTCACCAGACATGCATACCTAGAAGCAGGCCATCTTACTTTCTAGTTTTGCCAAGACAATACTGAATAGCTCTTCTTAAAAAACAAAATTTTGAAGATGTATGCACCCTACACCACTACTTCCCGCTTATGTACGCTAGCTCCATAACTATTTCCTTCATACATAAGCTAGTTTCACCATTACAGCCCGCGTATACCCACAAAAGTTGCAAAAAATAAAAAGTTGCAAGGGAATACGAGATTTTGGGTAGTTTCCTAATCAATTGACCACCCATAGCCCGCCACCCAACCAAATAACTATCTTTTTGGCATATAAAAGAAGGTGTTGGGGTCCCATTCCAAGGAGAAGCATGAAAGCAGTGAAACTCTACCCATTTCACAATCCCTCCTTGCCCCAAGAATTTGCAACCACATTGTGAGTTTTGAACCAGAATTCCCTATTCTTTCCCTTTTTCCTCATCCATAAGCCTGTGCACATTCTCTATATAGAAGTGTGAGAGAAGAAGGATACGTGGAAGCAGTTGGATCTTGGTGAAGAGGAGCCCAGTACCAGGTTCGAGGAGAAGTCATCGATCTCGTTTTGTAAGTGACTTTATGAGATTAATATAAAGAAGTACTTGTGTCATCCCACCATATGATGTGTTTAATCTGTATGATTGATTTACATTTAGTTATGACATAAAACCCACTAATTCATATATAGAATGCATGTTCGTAGTTTCTTGTTTGTATTTTGGTGAATATAGGTCGGCCTTGGGAGGAGATTTGCAGTCGAGAAGTGACCGAATGCATTGGGATCGACACCGAACGTGGATTTTAAGGTAGGACTACCGGATCCCTATACTTTGTACTTTATACATGAATGTGGGGTATTGTCGGGATAGTTGTTAAAAGTAGGAGACTTTATACGGTTATCTTTGTCTGCACTTTAGAACCCTAGTGTAGTCTGTAGGGGGGTTTTCCCACTATAGAAGATGGCTATACCTCCTTTGTTGAAAGGTTGGAAAACATGTTTCCATTAGGGAATATGGAATTTATTTATGTTAGTTCCCCCCCCAACCCAAAGGAAACTTCAGAGAGCTTTGGAAATTTTTCAAGAATACCTTTGGGGGAAAGCAAGCCGGAACATTGAAAGATGGATAAAGAGGAGAGGACAGAATTTAGGACCACCATTTTCCCAGTTGGGTTAAGTCAACATCCCCCTCAGCTTTGGATCCATGAGAGGATTTTTTCAATGATATCCTGCGAGGCAAAAGAACCATAGGAATTTAGGAAAGTAGGCATTCCTAGATATTTGAAATGAGTACAAGTGATAATGAAGGGAAATCCGAAGATTATGGAGATGTGATCTCTGATGTGTCTCGAAACATTCCAACCATAGATATGAAATTTGAAATTGTTCAGTTTACCTCCAGAAGTAGAGAGAAAGGAGTCTACAAATTTCTGAAAACATTTGGCAATGATTATAGTATCCACCCCCAAGAAAAGAGTATCATCAGATAATTGGGAGTGATTCAATTCCTTGCCCCCCCGAGCTATAAGTAAACCATGAATCTTGCAAATCCTTATTTCTTCTTCCAATTTCTGACTGAGGGAATCAACTAAAAGGATATATAGGTAGGGGGGAAGAGGGAAACCTTGTCTTAGGCCTCTACTAGCTTTGAAGAAATGGGAGGGACAACCATTTACCAAGGGGGTTATCCAAGGAGAACCAATGCAGGCCTTGATCCAATTGATAAAAACATTTGAGAACCCATAGGATTTAAGTACTGGAAAAAGAAAAGAATGTTTGACATGGTCAAAGGTGTTCAACATATCTAGTTTGATAACCATTCTCGGGTCTTTGTTTCTCCTGCTGGAATGAATTTCGTCATGTACCATAACTATGTTGTTTGTAATCTATTTATTTTTGGGAAAGCCTCCCTAATGTTTTGTAATAATCTTGGAAAGAAAAGTTTTTAAGTGGTTTCCTATGATTTTTGTGAGGATTTTGTAAGAAGAGTTGCAGAGGGAAATTGGTCAAAAGAGGGAGAATTTTGAAGGATTAGTTTCTTTAGGAATGAGGGCTAAGAAGGTTGAGTTTGTGGTGCCTCCCAGTTTCTATTTTGCAGAGTATAGTTCAACATTTTTTTGAGGTCTCTCTTTATAATGGCCTAGAAATGGCGATAGAACCTAATTGGGAAGTTGTCAGGCTCTAGGGATTTGTCTAGGTCCATTTCCCACATCGCTTTGACGATTTCCTCTTATGATATCTCCTTCACTAGTTGGGAATTTTCATGTTAAGAGATGAGGTTTGGGATATTATCGAGCAGTGCTTGCATGTCTTCCTTCTATCCTTCTTCATTAGGTTGTTGATAAAGTAACTCAAAGTGTTGTGGCATGGCTTCCTTGAATTGTTTAAAGGTATCCAATTGTTTCCCAAATCTTGAAAGCATACTTGTAACTGTATTTTTCTTCCTCCCATTTTGAGCTTGCTTATGGAAGAAGGAGGTGTTTGAGTCCTCTGCTTTTAACCATAGACTTCTTGACTTCAATATCCAATGCTCTTCTTCCCTGCGCATAAAGGAGTGAAGTTGTTGATAAGCTTATTTTTCTTGTGTCATAAGTGTTTCAGTGACTTCTTCTTCTTCTATTATCTACTAGATACCTAAGAGGATCCTGACCTTCTCTATTCTTTCTTGATGCGAAAGAGTGAAGGAGTATTTCACCTAATCTTTGAGAGTTAGTTTTACTTATTTTAGCTTACTTTCCCAGATGTAATTAGGGGACCTAGAAAAGGGGGAGGAACACGCTTATTGAATGAGAGAGGGAACAGAGGGATTGCTGATCCAAAGGGGTTTAAAATGGAAGGGAAGGGAACCAAAGTTATGAGGATTACTAAAAATCAAACAGATAGGCTTATGATCGAAAATGGATGAAGGGAGAATAAGGGAGGAGATGTTGAAGGAGGAGAGGAGGAAAATTCTACTGATAAGGAAACAATCCAAGTGGGAATCTATGTGGCTAATACTAAAGCACCTGTTGTTCCAGGTGTATTTCCCTTTAGTGGGTTTAATATCTTGGAGGTCCTAGTCCGAAATGAGATCATAGATTTTTTCAGAGAAAAGGGTCTCTAACTATACTTCCTCTCTTTTCTCATGAGTTAAGGTGGGTATTGAAGTCACCCCCAATTATGATAGCACTTATAGAGTTTGATATAATTAATAAATTTGAACTCAACTTTATTTCCCTCCACATTTTTCTTCAATTAAAATACCATGTTTCTTCGATTGGAGGGATGATAATACAAGGCAAGAAAGCAATATCACTCCCAGTATATTTTGTCTTAACTACCAGGTAAACAACTACTATTGCATGGGATTTGAACACCAGGAAACCCGTGTGTCTATTAATAAATTATTTAAAGGAAATACTAACTAAGTGTGTTTTTTTAGGAGGATAATCAAACCTTGAACATTAGTGGTCTAATGTTGAGAAAAATAAGGGAATGCCTCATCTCTTTCTCCAAAATAATAGTTCTCCTCTTTTCCCTTAGCCTCGATCTGATACCCCTCGAGTTCATACCACACTTAAATATAAGCCTAGAAATAACTAGATGGAGACTCTGATGTGTTGATCCCTATGCCAGTGGGAATGTAGATTCCTCTCTTGATGTTAGTCTCACGTGTGTTGTTTCTTATGTTGCTACTATGGAGATAAAATTTGTTGGTGATGTATTCCTCCTTCCAACTTACAAATTGCAATCCCCAATGATGACGAATGGGTTGAAAATATATAGGTCACACTCAGTCCACATTAAATACTTGGATAAATGTGTGGCCATTTAGGGCCCTCAATTTTTGAAACCTGACCCATTTGATCCATCTATTTTCATTCAATGCTCCATGGCATGATGGTAATACAATGGCCATGACTCGATTACTGAGAAAATACTTACAAGTTTGACTCTAGGCTTGTTTGGGAAGGGGCTATGCTCAAGTTTTGAAATTTGGACTCATAAATTCTAGATGTGTGATCTAAAAAAAATTCAACAGAAGGGGTTTACTATAGTTTTTCAGACAATATGGATTGTCATAGATTTCTTGGGACTAATTCCTATACAATATTGGAACCAATTAGGAAAATTCAACCCTTGACAACTCAATCAAAACCATCATCTATCTCTAATTGTATTATATACACACATACTTTTGATATTCAATAAACCATTTATTCCACAGTCAAGAGACCAAAGTTTAGTTTTATGTTACCCAACCCCACATACACAATTGAATAATCCAACTTACCCAATTGAAAAAAACCAATTTGAATTTTTATCTAGCACACCTATTTAATTGACCAATTTGAATTACCAATTATAGAGAAATTCCTTTATCATATATGTCTCCTCAAAAATGGGAAAATAATGAATATCTTCGCTCGACTCTCCCCATGCCTTAATCAATTACAAAATATTGTTTCGATTACCAACAATGGTGAGAGAATTGTCAATTATTTTGACCATCTCATCCAAAACTCTCTCATAAGCCACCTTAGAGAACACCTTATCGTAGTTCATGGCACAAGTCTTGAGGAGAATGAGATCCAAACATTGAACCATGGGGTATTCCATAGTGATCCTCTTCTTAATTCCTCTAACAATGTCCATGCTACTAAGTTTCTCGTTGTTGAGCATATCATAGATCATCAAATTGGCATCCCATTTAGGTTCTTGGAAGTTCTTAGAAGTAGCCTCTTGACTATATTGTTATCCTGTGTCTACACCTATAAAATCCCCTTCATTTTACCAATCATGATGCTCATTCAAATGCTCATATTTTGACCTACCTCACCCCCTTCCACCATGATGCACTCTCCAAAAGAATTGAATTTCTTCATTTTTAACTCTCTTAAAAATTAAAGCCTCAGTACATAAATTTTAATATTGAAGGCTTCTAAATGAAAAAAGAGAGCGGAGTGGTGAAATAGTATTTGTTGCATGTACCAAGCAGGATTGTGGGCTCAACCATGGTCATGTAAACACACTACTACAAACCAAGGCTTGAGTTTGTTTGGCTCGCGAATGGTAAGAGGAAAGTTGGATGAGGTAAATGGTGGTTTGCAAGACCTTTTAGAGAAGTGATAGATGATGACCAACAATTTGTCTAGGAGGCAAGTTAGTTTTAATTTTTTCTCCTTTTTTTTGTCTTTCCCCTAATAAGATGGACTCTTATTTAATATATTTTACATAAGAATAAGCCT
>ML787700.1:805464-818614 GCA_009831015.1 Picea engelmannii | reverse complement strand
GAATAGTTCCCATGACACGTCTTCAATGGTCATGTTCAATTGTGGTAGGAGCATCTTCCACCATAGAAGAGCACTCCCCTTCAGTTGAAAGACCGTCATGCATACCTTCATGTTGGAGGTATAA
This sequence comes from Picea engelmannii, assembly GCA_009831015.1. NCBI lineage: Eukaryota > Viridiplantae > Streptophyta > Pinopsida > Pinales > Pinaceae > Picea > Picea engelmannii. Next base: position 818,490 of record ML787700.1, on the reverse strand, counting down.
TCGCGAAGTGAAAAGAACATCGCCATATTCTCCAACCATGCCTTGGCAGTTGCGTCGTCCAGGGCACCAAAGAACTCAGAAAATTTGACCTTCTCGAGTTCACAATGAATGCTACCAGTACCAACTGGAGTGCGCAGTGGACCCTTAGGGGGTGCTGACGCCCTGGCTTCATCTTTGTCCAAACGGCTTATCAGTGCCTCAGACATGCATTGAAAAGATCTCATCATCCCAACCACATCACCCATCACTATTTGCTCTTTCCCGACAACCTATTCTTCTCCCTGGGGGTTAGACCCCTCAGGCATGGATGTTGTTGTAGGCGTCGCGCCTCCTCCCCTAACACCTTCTACCTCCACGACATCCTCTAACCATGATTACCTGGACGAATAAAACTCAATTTAATTAGCAACATTATAATCAAATATCATATCAATGAAAGTCGTAGTGTTCCCAAGTCGCGGGTTGAACCCACTCTGATACCATATGTAATGACCCCATCGTTACGACTACAAGCGAAGCAGAAGGTGCAATTTTTTTTTTTGTATTTAAGCAGGAAGGCAATGATGACACCGTTAACCACACGTAGACGACGAACACATGCACACCGATGAAGCAACATAAAACTATGACTCCATGCACTGGCACAAGAGAAAATGGGCGAAACATGTGTAAAACAACAAGGAGAAATGACTACCCACCCAAAACAACATGACCACACCTACAAGCTAAAGGGAAACATCCCCATCCCAACACAATGGCCTCGACGACCAGTTAACTAGTACCTCGATGGAACGCTACCCAACGCATGAAGGCATTCAACCCATGCGCCAATCACAAACTTACAATGATCAACAACACTCATACGAAAGGCACAGACTCCAACCAAGTTATCATTTGCCTCTATCCAATAGGGTGCGCAATGAACCCCCTCATCAAGACTCATGACGTACCTAGGTGATAGGTGCGACGGTAACCCTGGTGCAACATGACCTATCTAGACAACAACCCAAGAGGGATGTTACGCGCTAGGAGACCCAACTGACCGTCAACATACAAGAAGACTATGCCCCAGCCACCTAGTCACCAAGTCAACACGACGTAAGGAAAACACACTACTAAAATGATCGAACATCAAAATAAATCCTTGGCGCAACCATTCTTTTTCCAAGTACCCCAATTAAAAGACGTGATTAGCCATCGTTGAAGTAATCTCTCGAGAACCCAGTTATTGCATTTCATGCAAATTGCTTCCCTTAAACAAGGTAAAAATAAACTGACCTTAAACTGAAAACATGACATCCTATCCAAGGCACTATACTTAGGACTTGAATCCATCTACAACACTTAGTTTACCCATATGAAATGACCTTTAAAATGCAAACAAATTGTTAATCAACACAACCCTTGAAATGCAAACATATGTATAAATAAAACAACCCTAAAAAGGTAACCAAGACCTTCAACACCGCGTGAAGGGAATATACACATTGTATATAGATAGTTAGTTAGTAAACTCCTAAATTCCAATATGGAAAATTGATATGTTAATTAGTGTAATCTACTCCCCTTCTTTAGTTAATTAAAAATGTAAAAAGTAGGCAGTTGCATGTAGTTTTTTTTTATATATATAAACCAAGAGGGAAATTCTAAAAACAAAGGTAAACCGTTTAAACTTTTTGTTTTAACCCTTTGCCTCCCAATCCTCTATACGTTTAAATTGTTGCAAAATTTCTACCCAAAATCCAAACTCGAACCTTAAGGACTCAGAAACCCCGAATGCATCAAGAGTGATATGTTGAAGAGGTACGTCCAGGCGTTTTTAAGTCAAGGCGAAGTTACAACCAATTGAAATTTAATGCAGGTTTTTAAAAAAAGGTGGGATCGATGTAGCATTACCAATATCGCTGAGGTGTAAAAAGCAATAAGGATAAGAAAGTGGTTTACTGGGGGAAGAGCCAAATCGTTTACTAACAACCATCAATGAAATGGGAAGCAGTATGCACGCAGTCAATTAAATGTCGAGTGAGCGCTAATGGCATCTAATAAGCATGATGGCTAGCATGTATAAATAACTCTGATCTAAGTTAAATACCAATGCAATAAAATTGTCATAAAGCAACTCAATACAGTCGGTCTATTCCATTCCAGGACGCATGCGTTCATTTCAATTCTATCAAAACGCATCCATTTCGATCCATAAAAAAAAATGCAGGCGTAAATAATAACCATGTCACCCACGATTATACTGCTATCCATCGCTGCACAATACTATATTAAATTCGTCGTCTAATTAATGCTAATAGGCAGGTGAACAGTTACGAATTGTTGGCATATTTAAAGTTATAAGAATGGCACTGCCTAATACTAAGCGTATAATAAATAAAATCAACCCATATTCAAGAAACATATCGTTGTGCATATCTTAGAGACGTGACCAATACACTACATATCGTTGGGAAAAAATTCTATCAAGTAAAAATATAAAGMAGAGGGAAGACACATGTCAGGGGGTAAACGCCAGGTAAACAACAATTCACCATAAAACTTATGCTACCAAATGCTACMAAATATAGCAGACTATCTATTAAACACATCATAAAATTCGTTAGAGAAAATAATGTATATTGATATCCCTATCAAGGAGGATGAAAATYGTTGTGCAAGGAGGATGATTCACTGTTCAAAAGAAGCATGAATTCTCTATGAAAGGAAGCATGAAAAGGTGGAGACAAAAGGGCCTTCAACACGCAACACAAGGGGTGTCGAAGCCAATGAAAACAAACATGAAAATGCAGTCMAACCAGCRTGTATGATCGCAGTAAAAAAAAAAATTGATTGAACACTGTTAACAMCATCAATCCCAGACACGGTAAAGAAAAACGCCCAGTAACCGTAGCATACATACAAATGCGGTCCATATAAAAGTCAAGGCTAACATTCAAGTGGGAATAAAAATGCAGTCTAAATAAAGAGAAACATTGTCATTAAATCGCAGAGAATGACGATGAACAACACACAGAGGTTTCAATTGAATGAAGGCGCAATGACCATCAACCAACCAAGAGAAATCAACAGGGGTAGATGAATGGGAAACCACATCCTTCGCTCATCATCCACGCACAAAAAAGAAAGGTGTTAGGATCTATAGGTCTATTAACATCGAAGTGACGACCATCGATACAGCTCCTAGCCGACTGCTTAGGTGTGGACTAATGAGCTAGGGATGAAGGCGAAGTAAAAGTGAAAACTCATCACAAACTCAATAAAATCATAGGGAAGTCACAACATTCAGGGATCGATTGCCAAGGGAATCAAGTTAAGCAGCGAGCTTAAGGCTATGGGAATTTAAGTTCTCGATTAAACTACTAAATCAAACACCTTCTTTACACAGTAAAAAAATATAGAAATGAAAGCACAAGGTCTATAATAATCTACCACGAAGAATACAAACAAGCGTACCATATCCCAATTTTCCCGCTCCGAGTCGTTGTCCCGCGTGCTCCATGAAGCTCCCGCTTGTTGACCGATGAGACTTCACTGGTACCTCCCAACCAATGCTAGGGGTACTTTTCTTCCCCCTTATCCCCCCGAGCCACAAAGGGGCCACACACACTGAACCATAGAAAAACTAGCTCCCATCTCGCCTCGCAAGGACGAGCTACCACTCCTCACCGAGCTGGGTATCCCAACTCCCACAAGCTAATTGAGTCAAGTCTAAATTTATGCAATGCAACGTTATGCATAACAGAACTGATCCATCATCCTCCTCCTCACTCCTTTATATAGAGTTTCCAAGTCATCTCTATCCCAATTTCCCATTTAATTTATTGTTCAAAAAATTAATTCATAAAAATCCTCCCTGTACATGTGTCACCCATCCCCTTCATTGTGCCATAAATTAATTTCATTAATTAATTAATTAATTACTCATATTTCCCTCACCCACCTAAAAGTATTCATAGAATCGCTCATAGGTGTTGCCATAGTCCCTTACACATTTTAATGACTTACCCCCTTACTAATTTACTAGTTGAGTTTAATTTATAAAGTTCTTAAATGATAGATACGTTACTAAGTTAGTCTTTCTGTTTTTTCCTTGTGTTTCCCCTTTCTTTTTATGTTTCCCTCTTTTTCCTAGTTTCCTAATTCTTTTAAATTTTCGTCTTTCCCTTTTCATTTAAAACTCAAATTAGCAAGTGTAGATAATTACGCTTTTTCCCCTTTTCCTTTTTAATTAATAAATTTKTAATTAGCATATGTAACAAAACAATTATTTTCCCTTTTTCCCTCTTTTTAAATTTTATCCCCCAAAAGATTTTTATAAATTAATTGAATTGCTTACCCCCTTCTCGTCACACGATTAATGATTATTATCATTATATATATATATATATATATATATATATATATATATATTATCACAAGTATCACTTAGACCTAGACTTTATTTTCCTAGGCTGGGCGACATTCTTATTAGGGAAATTGTTTTAAATCTTTCTCATCACATTATTCATTCTAAGGCCATAAGTTTATTCATTTATTATTTAAAAATGTGACGTGCCCTTCAGGATGCACTAGGTGCTCCAAGGGTTCTACTCGCCTCATTATGTTTCCCTTGCGTGACATGTCCTTCAGGACACACTACGTGCTCCAAGGGTGCCACTCGCCTCTTTCTATTTTTCTTGTGCGACGTGCCCTTCAGGATGCACTCTGTGCTCCAAAGGTGCCACTCACCTCTTGACTGACTTGGTAGACATCAAAAAACCCCAGATTCAATACTCCGCTAGGTGATCTTGTGGGAGACTAAGGGCCTCTAAGGAATAAGGCCCCTGCCTTATTGCATGCCCCTTAGAATCATCGTGAGCGACTGTCGCAGTCGGCCCTCATGGCATCATGGGTCTTCTCAAACTAGGTAATCGTTAAACTACAGTTCAATCCACGACGAGAGTGCTAGTAGGTTGTGGCAGGGCTGTTGACCACACCTCTCCCTCAACGTCTCTAGTTATCGTGTGTGAACCCTCTACTCTACATGTGACTCTGGTCAACAAGCTATCGTCAGCCTGCATCATCAACAAATCATGTCAAAAATAATATGCATAATCATATCATCGAATCAGATGCCCAAATGTCATATATACGACAATCAAACCCCAATAGTCCACTCCCCGACTCAATCCAGAGTCCAAGGGGTTTCATTGATGCCTCTGCATCCTCGAGGTCCAAAATCCTGCACACTCAGGAAAACCAAGTCAATAGCACCTGTCTATGTCAATACAACAAAATAACATGTCATCAATCCATAACGCCTCATAATCATAATCAAATGCCCAATAATATAATAATCTGGATCACTTGCAAGCAAGTGTCCTCAAAGAATAAGTTTTCTCAGTGCATGCAAGAGTGTGATGTTACATCACCAGTGTTGAAATTCCATTTAATAACATAGCTATGATTGTAACAAATGATTCCACCAACACCACTATTTTGACCGTCCCCCGTAGTCGAACCATCAAACCAACCCACATTCTCATGAAGTCGAAGTGAAGCCCTAATATGGGAGGTGGATAGTTGTACCTGTGTTTCCTTACTAGCATTATAACACAACATCACCTTCGAGGCTACCAACTATGGGATGGTCAATCCAAAATCAAAGAGAAGACCGTTTCTTTTTAACCAAATACACCAACACACAGTTGTTGGGAGAGTAATGTAGGAATGATGCTCGACATCAAATGATATGAGACCGTCTTCGACAGGTTGACCCTCCTAGGTCAGATTAGTATTGAGTGATCTAGCTAATAAAGACCATACCTGTCAAGTGAAAGGACATGAAACAAATAAATGGGATACTGTCTCTTGATTACATCTGCACAATATACAATAACTCGGGCCTTCCCATCCGTGAGCTAGAAAGACATCCCAAGTAGGAATTTTACTTTTAAGGAGAAACCAAAAAAACAATTTCAGTTTTAGGGGAAGGTGCCATTTCCAAAGCTTATAAGCCCAATACCTGAAAACTGGAGCCCAAAAACTATCGGACAGGGCTTTATATAAATTTTTGACAGTTGGGTAATCCAAACCATCACCGCCTGACCACCTTAAATCATCCTTCGTAGGATCTAAAAGGATACTCGCGCTAGCTAGCGCCCTTCTGTACTATTCCCATTCCTGAGCTAGAACACCAAATAATCCAATCTGAGTTGCATCTTTCCAATAAGAGGTTTGAGTCAGAGGAAGAGTAGGATTCTTTTCTTGGTAAAGGAAATTTATCCCACAATGATTTAGGGTAGTTAAGAGTACTTGAAACAGAAAAGAAAGTGATCCTAAACCCATAATTTGATCCCTGCCAGCTTGAATAGACACCCCATTACTCGGCTTCCAACAGAGCCAATGATCTAAGAGTGTCTTCATTTTTAAAAGGTTTCTCCAAACTGGAAAATGTTCCCCCTATTCTCTAACCTCCAATCTAAACCACGTTGATACCGACACGTAAGGAAAATATTTTCCTTTTATAATTTTTTGTCAGATCCCCTCAGTTGGTAAAGCATGCAACAAATATTTTTCCACCAATTCTTTATTGAAGAATTCCAAGTTATTTATCCCCCAACTGCCAGCTTTCTTTGGCCTAGCTAGGCTATCCCAATTGCATACATGGAGACTTTTATTTTCCTTACAACCCGACCACAAGAAAGAGTAGATCATCTGTCTCAATTTTCCGAGGACTGAGGCTGGAACATGAGCCAAGGACATCCAATAGACCAATTGTCTCAACAATGCAACCTTTATCAAAACTAGATAGTCGCCAAGAGTAATCCATCGGTTGCACCAATGGTCTATTCTTTTTTCAAATTTTTTTAGTAACCAACACCAGTCTTCAGATTTATAACAGTTAGGCTTTAAGAAATAACCCAGGTGTCTGAAACCATAATCAATAGGCTCAAAAGTAAACGTAAATAGCGCTTTAAAAGGTAGTAGACCCTCCTCCTCCATACCCACCAACTGGAAATTTGATTTATCTTCGCTAATCTAAAGACCCGTGGCATTTTGGAAAATCTTCAAGATTTCAGCTATTACAGTCCATTCTTCTACGCAGGCTCATGACATGATCAACACGTCATGAACACATCACGAGTACATTTAAGTCCTAATTACTAGCATACCCCCTAAGTGGGCGAATGGGAATGCCAAAGTAAGTTAAGTTGAGGGAATTTTTTATATTAATGTTGTTAATTAGAATCATACATATATTATAATCAAAATAATTATATTTGAAGTTGGTTCACTATTTTAATGATGACTTCTTATAAGAACTCTCAAATTGGTGAAGAGATTGTAAGTTTTGAAAGAGATAAATAGTGTAACTCCCTATTTGTCTGAATCAGAAGATGGATAGAATTACAGATTTTGATTTATACATTATTTAGATTGCAATTTCGAGCTTTTAGATCAATTCAAAAGCCCGTCAAACCTAAACTTGATAGAATTGGATATTTTGATTTATACATTATTTAGATTGCAATTTTGAGTTTGTGAATCAATTTTGAGTTTGTTTTATATTTTTAAAACAAAATATAAAAGTAATGATTGTGAATATTTTTTTCCAAATCTTTTAAAATTAATTTATATTAATTTATACTTTTCCATTGGCATACATAAAAACTTGTGTCACTTACACTTATATACATACATGGAAACATCAATATGCTTGTGCATAGAATTTGAACTCAAACAAAGAAAACATGTAAAAGAAACAATTGAATTTGACTTCTCAAGTGATAAGAACTAATTATTTTAAGTAATAAATCAACCTGTAATCAAAATATTTTAAGTGATAAGAACTAATTATTTTAATGTATGAATCAATAATATTTTTTCTTATTAGTAATTCACCACCTAATTTTAAAAAAAAAAAAAAAAAACATCCATGTGACTTTGGACCTAAAAAACTGAAGTTGAAAGGAAACCTTTTTTCTTTAATGAAGAAGGATAGAATATAATGAAGAAGGACATAATATAGTTTATTTTTTTGTTTATTTTTATTTTAACTAAATAAATTGATTAATATAAATAATAGTAGTGTGCTATAGTGTTTTGCACATTTGAAACATAAAACATAAGAGGTGACTGACTATTCTCTAGCTTTTTTAAAGCATATTTTTCATCCAAGTACTTGTGCAATTAATAGTCATTAATTTGGAGTTAAATAGGGCCTCTTTCTATTACTTATGAGTCACAAAGGTTACAAATGCCATATTAAAATAATGTTCGAGGTCAATTTTGTATTACATCATAAATAAACAAACTAAGATGTCGTTATTAATGCATCCCTACTCTATGAAAAACAACTTGATTGCAGTTACACTCCCTAGCACACTTTAAAAATACAGAAACACCTACTCATATTGGTTACCAGGTGCTTCTTCCTGTAGCTCGCTGGATTTATATCTTCCTGTAGATTATTATAAAGGAGATGACATTTGTTCATATCTTCTTGACATTCTTCAAGATTTGAATTACTTCAAGTTTTGCATCGTTCAGATGCAACAATTCATTATAATTTTAATGTGTCACATGGGAAATATTTAATTTCCTCCAAAAGATATTGCATACATGGTTATTCATTTCCATTGAGTGGATTTGACAAGAATATGTGTATTATGGCTATTCATCTCCAATAACTGTGTTTGGCAAGGATATGGACATTCTGACTTTCAAATATTTTTGTAGATATTTAAAATAAATGACATCATCAAAGAGATAAGTTTTTGTTCAACCATTCATTTTTTAATTTATTTTGGGAGAGATGATGACATGGAGAGATTGTTGGATCTATAAATCAATGACAATATTTAGTTTCTCTACCTTCACGTAGATGCAATGTTTAAATATTTTAAGCTTACAGATTTATGGTGGCAAGCAATATCAAATCTATGAGAGAAGATCCAATCATGTCGTTATGTTCCAACCGTAAATCTCTTGAGATAATGTATGGATTATCCACGCATGATAAGCCATATGTTCTTTCTTCTCGCATTAAATCGATATTTGACTACTGCATACATAAAAACCAATAAAATAACTAATAGATTAGAAGTTAACTAAATGAAGATTATAAAATTTTAAAAATGGAAAGGTACCTAAATGTATCTGTACATCTGAACGACTTTTTAGATTGAAAACTTTTTAGAGAATTTTTTTTTTTCTCACTTCAAGAAAATGAGTTTAAATTTGATCTAAATGACTACTTTATAATCGTTTTAGTGCTTCCTTTAAAGTTTCCTCTGACTGAGTGTATGAAAAATAGGAACTTACAATCAATACTTAAATTCTCTTTGCAATTAGATAATTCACCTCGTTTATGGCCATTTGATAAAAGTAAATAAATGAAAGGTATGTTTATACTTTGATTTTATTCCATTTGGAACACCATTCTAATTTCTGGCCAATTCTAAATAAGTTTGATTGAATCCTGCAGATTTTACTAGTATCTTAATCTAGTTCCGGAGGTATTTCAAGAAACTCATTTGGATGCTCCATTGGTAGTTGTTATGTTGCTAAGTCCACATAGATCTCGGATCCAATCTCAGCACATCCTTTGGGGTTACCAACCACCTATGCAGCTGGCAGTCGATCCACCTTCCATCCAGAAATTGCAAGGAAGAAGGAGGAGAGCTCCACGAGCACTGGCCTGTTACCAGCATCAACATCCCATTCTTCACTTCAGTGTGTGAGGGTGGGTGAGATTATGAAAGAAAAAAAAATTGAACCAAATAGAACATAAAAAAAATAGAAGGATCCTCTGGGGAATTTTATAATAAGCAGAAGGAAAATGTAGTTGAATATCAAAAAATCTATTGAAATATAATTATTATTTATTTAATGCAGCTATGACAGTTAAGTTATAGGTTCTCGGAATATGTTTATATGTTTAGCACCAGGATTCATCGTTTTGTACCCGGAGCATGCATTTCAAAGGATAAACATGGTAATTTGTCTTTTTCGATCATTCCTTTGAAATCTTTTATTGAATTACACAATTCATTTACATTAAGATCGAAGTCTCACTTAAAAAAATTGTGCTAGATAAAAGAACCGAAAATGAATACTAACTTGAAAATTTAAAGATTTACGCCAGAAAAAAGTGTAAACACTAATATTTTTGGTACTCAAACCAACTTAAAATTTTAAAGATTCTACAGAGAAAATTTTAAAGACTTACACCAGAAAGGACATTAACACGAATATTTTCGGTTCTCAAACGGACTTGAAAATTTAAAGATTCTTCCAAGTAAAATTAAAAGATTTATGTCAGAAAAGACACAAATACAAATATTTTCGATTCTCAATCTGACTTGAGAATTAAAATATTCTTCAGAGTAACAAAAATTAGTTTTCTAGCGAATTGATATTTTAAATATTCTTCCAAGTAAAATGTGAAATTAAATTCAAACAGACTGAGAAAGAAAATCTACAGATGAATTTGTAAAAGAGATTAAAAGGCAACGCAGGGGCTTAAATGTTGAAATCGCATTTAAAACAACCACGAGAAGAGACTCATTGTCGTGCAAATAACTTTGAATAAATTAAAAATGTGTGGAAGAACATGGAGAAATTTAAAATAGTTCATATAATGATATGATGCTCTCCACTGTCCAGCATAACTTTCATACTAATCGAATGCAGACAAAATTGTGGGGGTTGACCAACAACCATAAGGTTAAAGAGAGCCTAAAGCCGAAAGAAAGCCCGATGGAATCAATCGTGCATCGACAAGCTCAACAGAGATCCACAACCACCGCATTACACAAAAAAAGGACCCAAGCTTGAATAATTCCTTATCAATACATAGGTGATCTATGAGGGAATCCCTTTCTCCTGTTGATGGAGGGTGGGATCACAGATTTCGGTGAACAAGACACCATCATCCTACCACCACAACTGTTGTTGTTGTTGCTGCATTTTCTTGGGCAACGGGTAAATGATGGGGGCTGCAGTGCCACTACCTGAGATCCAGCATTCATCTCTGCCACCGGCAGAGGACGTTGAAGACAGTGACTCTTCTGGATTGAGATTCGACCACAATCGTTTGACTGTTGTTATCCCTGTCCATTTTTTGGGTTTGAATATTCAGATTGACAATTTGGATATGAACGATAACAATCTGCAAGGCGAAATACCCTCAAGCTTAAGGAAGAGCAAAAAATTGAACTCCATTGACCTTTCCATGAATAGACTGAGCGACACCATTCCACCAGAACATTCCTCCAGAACTGAGGCAACTCTCTAATCTCCAGAAACTCGATCTCTCTTCCAACAAATTGACGGGTCTGCTGCCTCCAGAACTTGGTAGATGTCATCTTTTGTATTCATTGGAGTTGGGTTTCAACTCACTGAATACAAAATGGCAGTCCTCCTCCCATCATCTTCTTCAATATCAATTCCAAAACTTGAAGATAAATCCTCATGTTTTTAGAATAGTGAAGGAAAATTTACTATGTCAGCATTGCATACATGAAGATAAGTCGAAAAATGAAAAGAAAAGAAGACAAATTCATAAACATGGACTTCAGATACTTCTCTAATCATAAATTTAGCTTTACATTTTCCTATTTTTGTGAGCAACTTAAATTTTGGAACATTGTACGGTTCTATAAGGAAAGCACATTACCAATAGATTAAAGTCACCTAATAATGATTGCACGCTAGAAGCCTTCAAAGATCCACTTTCATAGGCGTCTTTTGGAAAAGTTTGAGCAAACCATTAACATAATTTCACAAAACCAATAAAGACGAGTAAATAAATAAATGCAAGATAAAAGAAGTATAACTGAAATTTGACATAATATAGCGGTCTATTGTAAAATTACATAAAATAATTACAGTTATCAACAAACATTGAGACAAAAGGATTATCACTACACCTGACATAGCAAATTACAGTGATTAGTGCTCAAAATTTATCATAAAATGGCAATCTACCATAAATTGCCTTAAAGTTAACAAAACCGGATAAAGCAGAGGACTCACTTCCGGCTCTAAAAGATTATTAAATACCGCGTTGCATCAGGAAACTTCTCACCGAACATCCTCACCCCCTAAACCTTTCTCCACTGCTATAAATACCATTCATCTATAACCATTTGGATCTCTGATAATGATGTGTTTACTGAAGCTTAGCAGCACAGAGGATTCCTGAGTATTTTCGATTAGTTTTGTATCTATAAATTTAATCTTCGAAAGCTGGTTATGTGTGAGCATGAGTAACTCAAGTTATGTTGTGATCAATGCTTAATAGAATGTCTCATAAACTTAGCATCTGGATAATTAAGCAGGGCTGGAATTTCAGTTTTAGTTATTCAGTTGAAGTGTTGGATGTGAGATCACACCGTCATTCGTGCTGTGCTTTCCATGTATGTTCAGGAACATGTATGCTCATGCACATATGAAGCACATCTCTGGGATAAGAACTCCTTGTGTCAGCAGCAAAATAAAATGGGCCCTGGCTAGGTTTGCATATTACAAGAATGGATGGATCAAACTGGTTTTGCGGTCGTGGGCACGGCGGTACCGGAGGCGGTTGTCACCATATCCTACGAGGCACAGGCTCGACTCCAAGATCCCGTCTATGGCTGCGTTGCACATATTTTCTCCTTGCAACAACAGGTATATTAAATGTTCACTGCTTCTTGAGAACAGATATAAACTGTGTATATATTAAATGTTCACTGCTTCTTGAAAACGGATATAAACTGTGTATATATTAAATGTTCACTGCTTCTTGAGAATGGATATAAACTGTGTATATATCAATAACGTCCGCAAATCCATTCTTTAATGTTCTTTTGTATATATTTAATGTTCACTGCTTCTTGAGAATGGATATAAACTGTGTATATACCAATAACGTCTGCAAACCCATTCTTTAATGTTCTTTTGTATATATTAAATGTTCACTGCTTCTTGAGAATGGATATAAACTGTGTATATATCAATAACGTCTGCAAACCCATTCTTTAATGTTCTTTT
>ML787700.1:764916-804158 GCA_009831015.1 Picea engelmannii | reverse complement strand
CCCCCCGGATGGGGTGACATGTGGGCAGATTGGGCACGTGGAGGCGCCAACGAAGGGGCCATTTATGAGGGCCCCTACTCCTGGTTGTGGGCAGTTATTAGAGCCCTTGCCTCCGTAGACCACCGGATTACGATGGAGCTCCTTGGGCATGGGCAGGGGACGGCCAGCCAGAGCATTAAGCTCTCGGCGTTAATGCTGGCAGCTATGGGTTATGCATACTTTAGCTTGAACAGACCTCCCACTTCGCATTCGAATTTGTTTCAGCAGGGCAAGCACCGCTACGCAGGAGGTTCCGCCCTAGCCCTCACCATGCCACGGGTAAGGGGTAGACCTCGCCGAGGCGTTGGCTGGTACGTAGCGGACTCACAGAGGAAAAGACACCAGAGGTTTGCCAGAGCAATGCTCTTGGCCAAGGCAAAGCGCCGAGGTGGCGCCACTGTAGCAAAATCGTCGCCTCGAACTTACATTGAGGAGGACCTGTCCATCACGCTTCCATCAGACTTCTCCGAGAGCCGGATGTTCATTGTCCCGGACAATTGGGATCCTCCGACGAGCTTCGGTTACACGTCAACTGCACCCAATTTGGGTGATTCTCGTGTGCCCACCATAGCTCCGAGTGCAAAATTCGCGGCCTGCCCTGTGGAGGAGGAGCCACCGAAATCCATCGTTGGGGCACAGACGCAGAGGACAATGCTGGATTACAAGGCAAGGGAGGCGGAGGAGGTGCAGCCGGAGCGCACTGCCGACATGCAGCAGCAGAGGACGACGCCGAGTCAAAAGGAAGCGGAGTCTGAAAGGAATTCACCACCTTCGCCGTCGTTCCTGCATCCCGAACACCTAAATCTGATTTTTGAAGTGCGCAACCTCGTGAAGGATCAAATCTTCAAAGCTGTGCGAGTCAGCCAGCACCTAGACATGTTGTACGCGGCCTACTCCAAAGCTACTCCACGACGCCAGTGCCCCACTTGTGCGCAGCCCTTCGTCCTCCCTGTCAACGACGACAACCTCGACTGAATAGGTTTTGGTCTTCCTTATGGTCTCCATGCTCTTTTCAGTTACTGTTTATCAGAGTCGTAGCTCTATAGTTCTTAGCATAGTTAGCTCTAGCACATTCTTTCTCTTACTGTTGAGCATAATGGACATAATCCCTGGTTTCCTTCGGGCAGGGTGGCGAAACATTAAGCCTAATTTTGCTTTCTACTGTGGACACGCCAACTGTCCTGGTTTCCTGTATAGGCAGGACAGCTGGCATATGTATGCCAAATGTCTATCCTTTTTGAAAGCTTAATATAACAAGTTCTTCTTTTTATTTAAAAAAAAAAAATAAGGCCACGCACCAAAATCAATGAACTAAGATTGAACACATTTACCAGAGAAATTCTAATTATTTATTTTATGCAAGTGCCTTTAATAAGGCCAACAATCAAAATCAATGAAGTGAAAAAGAATAACCAGACAAATTCTGAGTTGAACAAATGCCACCCATCAAAATCATTGAAGTGAAAAAGAATAACCAGACAAGTTATGTGTTGAACAAATCCCTCCATAAGGAGATTCACCATGAGCTGAACAAATCCTTCCGTAAGGAGATTCAGTGAGAGCGCCGACACTAGTTCAATTGATTTTTACTCTCGGTAAATTATAAACAAGTAGAATAATTTTAAACTCCAAAATAAATATATAAATATAGTAATTTAATTGTTTTATTTTTTGGATATATCTAATTAAAATTTGGTGATGATGATGGTTAATGTTTAGATCAAAATTTGTTTATTGAAGGTTAAGAAAGGTAAGAGGTTAATAGGACTTTTGTTTGAAATGTTTGTATTCACACATATATTTTGAAATTAAGATTTAATTTGGGTATAGGCTAGGCAAGGCAACATAGAGAGGTCAAAAGCCATTCAAAATATATAAAGATACTTTTGATTTTCAAAATTAGGATTATTAATCAAATACTTTTAGTATCTTAATTAATTTCAAAATCAACCAATTCAATCTTAGTGGAAGTTAATCATCATCTTCATTACGCCGAAAGGCATACACCTATTGACAATGGGCACAATTAATGATCTTTTAACCTTATTTAACCTTAAACCCTAATCTGATGGCTACGCATTGAAGATGCTGGCATATTCTTAGTCGTCCTCCAAATCAATGCTGGCATATTCTTAGTTATCCTCCAAAATCAATGAGCCAGATTTATTGCTCATAACTTCTTTGCATTTATGAAGGCATCCGTTAACATGTTTACTTTTTTACATTTACCTAAAAATACTTAAAAAACTACTGTGAGCATATATAATTGACACGTTCAAATGATTAAGAATATAATTGAGGAACAATTCGGTTCAGAAGAATGATTAATATGTATGCATGCCAAAGACTCGACAAAGAAACGATATGTTTGGGTCTTTCTTGTACAGGTTCGAAGGAACGATTTGATTCGATTCCTTGGATGCGCGTTTAATTTATTTAATTATTTAATTACTTGTTCATTCCTCATCAGAGCTTTCTCATCCTATTTATGCCCAAGAGGGTTCTCTTCCCTAGAAATAAACGTAGAAACGTAATCCCCTCATCGGAGCGTTCTGATCCTATAATTTACACCGAATTTACATCGATCCTGTCATTTTTTTTCAAAGAAGATTGTGAGGTAAAATACAAATTAAATACTAATCTCTAGATTTTGATTTTGATATATATATTTGTTGATGGATTTATATATTTTGCAGATGGTCTTTGATTGCAAGCAAATTATAATTATAATTTGATCACAGGTGGTCTTTGATAGAAAGCACAAATATTAATGCATTTATGTATTTTGCAGGTGGTCTTTGATTGCAAGAAAATTATAACTATAATTTGATCGCAGGTAGTCTTTGATCGCAAGCAAATTATCAGGTGGTCTTTGATCACAAGAAAATTATAATTCTAATTTGATCGCAGGTGGTCTTTGATCGAAAGCAAATTATAATTATAATCTGATCGCAGGTGGCCTTTGATTGCATGTGGTCTTTGATGCAAGCACAAATATTGATGCATTTATGTATTTTGAAGGTGGCCTTTGATCGCTGGCTTTGCCTTTGCTTAAATTGCTTATTCCGTTGATTATGTCGCTGGATCTTTATACAGTGTTGCTTCACCGACTAGATCATTGACTGGTTCAGAAGCAACTGCAGAGGTTGCTACTTAATCTGTCGGTCATTCGCAGGTGGTCTTTGGTAGAAAGCACAAATATTGATGCATTTATATATTTTGGAGGTGGTCTTTAATCGCAAGCAAATTATGATTATAATTTGATTATGCATTTATGTATTTTGCAAGTGGTCTTTGATCGCAAGCACAAATATTAATGCATTTCTGTATTTTGCAAGTGGTCATTTATTAAAACTTTTTAATAAATTAAATATTTTCATTCATTTATTATTTATTATGGCTTTATTATGCCGAAATATGTACACCTATTGACAATGGGCACATTTAATATGTTTTTAGTTCTTAATACGTTTTCTATGGACAAGATTAAATATGCCTAGAATATTCTTAGTCATCACAATAAATGAATGGCTCTGATTTCATCCATTAACATTCGAGTTGTTATAAAGACATCCGTTTATATGTTTACTTTTTTACATTTACCTAATCGTGTTTAAAAATTACTCTGTTCACTAACTTATTGTCACATCTACCTGATTAAAAAATATTAAGATATTCACACAGAGTGGTGACCGCGTTTCTGTGTTGGCCGTGTTTCGTTTCATTTCTGTGATGGCCGCATTTCGTTTTAATATGCCTTTCAGCGTTAATCAGCCACGTAATTGTGGTTGTGCTAGTAATAATTCATTTACTATTGTGACTTTATAATGGTTGATTTATTATTATAGTTTTATAATAGCAAATTTATTAAAACATTTATATTTATTATAAAGTTTTCATTTTGTATTAAAATCAAACATAATTTTAAAACGTTCTGATCATTTATTAAAATTAAGGGAAACGTATAAGTGCAATGAAGTATTAAAACATTCTGATCATTTATTAAAATTAAGGGAAACGTATCAGTGCAATGAAAACTCATGAATAATGGACTGAAAACTGTAGAAACTTTTTGATCTCAGTTTTAGACATAGTTCAATAAAAAAAAAAATACAAATTCTCTATGAGGAGGAGACAAATGCTCACAATTTAACTTAAGTGCCCACAGAAATTCTCTATCTAATATATAGGATTTTAATACATATGTAATATGAATTTGGATATATTGAGTTAACCTAAGGTAAGGGGGACTCGCTTCGTTCTCCCTCCTCTCCAAAATTGCTCTTTTGAAGTTGGATGCATTCCACCTCGATGAAGTTGGGGTTGGCCAAACAAACATAATTCCTTTGATCCGAAGCCTTAGCGAACCTTAGAGTTTCGACTGCAGTGCTATCTCCCAAGCATGAAATCGCAATCAACCAATTATATCATCCCCACCCGATCTGCCTTCTTTATCTAAAATCTGAAATTCTCTAAAATCTCAATTTTTTAAATAACAATGATTTAAATGAAGCATAAGGTACAAGGATTCTCTTTAAAAAAATTACTCCAAGCGATTAAACACAAAGTTCCCAATAAAAACCATTTAACACATCCTTGTCATTTTTATTAGTTAATCCGTATAAAACACTATAATAACCCCAAGTTTCTGATGATAAATAAAATACAAACAACACAATTTCTATATAAGAGAACACTTGATCCTAATAAAATCTATTTAACAACAATGAGAATCACAATCTATAGTTAAATATTGAGAAGAGATAACCACAAGAATGAACTCATTTATAATAATTTACCATCTATTTATAATTTTCAATTAATAAAAAAATTTAACCTAATACTAAATTATATCTTATAAATACTTTTATATAATTTAAAAAAAAAAAATTATAAACAAAATCATAAATTTAATAATATGAAATAGCTAATTTTATATTAAAAAAACATATAATAATTGGTATTTCAAAATAAAATATAAACTTATATTTATTTAATTTAATTAAAAAAATAAATTATTTCATTATTAACATTAATGAGTTTGTGAATAATTCATAAAAATTATATCGTTCTTTTCATGTGAACATTATTAATGTTAATATTAATCTTAACATTAATGTCAATATTAAGATTAATATTAATGTTAACATCAATATTAATATAAATATTAGTATTAACATCAATCTTAATTTTAATCTTAACATTAACATTAATATTAATACTAATATTAATGTTAATAATATTCTTAACATTAATACTTAAATGTTAATAATATTCTTAACATTAATACTTACATTAATGTTCATATTAATGCTAACATTAATGTTTGTATTAATATTAACATTAATTTTAAAATTAATATTACCATTAATATTAATATCAACATTAACATTAAAATTAATACTTTAATATTAATGTGAATATTGATGTTAATATTAACATTAACATTATTACTTGAATGTTAATGTTAATATTAATATTACTATTAATCTTAACAATTTTAATATTAATGTTCACATTAATATTAATACTAATATTAATCTTGAAGTTAAATATTGATATTAATAATGTTAATCAAAGGAGATGGCATCTTCAATAAAAAAGGATTTTTTAAAATTATAATAGAATAGAATAGGATTTTTTTAAATAGAATATTATATTGAGATTAGGGTTAGAGTTATTCCTATTAGAATTAGGATTATGATTGTATTAAAGTTAAAGTTATTTGTATTAAAATTTATTTTATAATAATAAAAAGATAATTTGAATAATAATAATTTAATGATAAGAATGTAATGATAATAATTTAATATTTTTAATTTTAATTTAAGTTAATATATTATTTATTAGTATATTAATATTTTATCAATGTTTTAATGTATGGACACTATAATAATGTATAAATGCATTTAATGTATTTTTAATGTAATACTATATTGTTAATGTATTACTATATTGTTAATGTATTACTTTATTATTGTAGTAATACTTTAGTAATGTATTAATTAATAAGATATTAATTTATTAATAACCTATTAATTTATTAATAACCTATTAATTTATTAATAATGTATTTAATATTTTTAATTTATTAACCATATTGTCACAATGTGATGAACACAACAATATTGTCGCGATGTGAAGAACATGAGTGGCCATAAAAATATTTTTCGCAATGTGACAAGCATGTCTTGTCATAACCATATTGTCAAAATTTGATGAATATAACCATATTGTCACAATGTGATGAACATGACTGGCCATCACCATATTGTCGCAATGTGACAAACATAACCTCGTCATCACAATGTGATGAAAATAACCATATTGTTGCAACGTGATGAACATAACCTTGTCGTCCTAATGTGATGAACATATCCTCACCGCCTATGACACAGAACATATATCCTATCGTCATAATGTGAAAAAACAACATACGAACCTGGCCTTATACGCTGAACATACGATGTGACGAACATAACCATATTGTCACAATGTGACGAACATAAATATGGTTGACCTTGATTGACCATGACCATCACCATGGTTGTCTATGGTTGACCATGGTTGCCAATGGTTGAACATGGTTGGCCATATCCATATTGTCACAATGTGATGAGCACAACAATATTGACCATGACCATTGACCATGGTTGAAAATGGTTGACTATGGTTGACAATGGTTGGCCATAACCATATTGACAATGTGACGATTAACCATGACCATGGTTGAGTATGGTTGATCATGGTTGACAATGGTTGAACATGGTTGGCCATAACCATATTGTCACCATGTGACGAACACAACGATATTGTTGCGATGTGAAGAACATGAGTCGCCCTAACAATATTTTTCGCAATGTGACGAGCATGTCTTGTCATAACCATATTGTCACAATTTGATGAATAAAACCATATTGTCACAATGTGATGAACATAACCTCGTCATCACAATGTGATGAACAGAACCTCGTCGTCCTAATGTGATGAACATATCCTCACATGACTGGCCATAACCATACTGTCACAATGTGATGAACATAACCTCATCATCACAATGTGATGAGCAAAACCTCGTCGTCCTAATGTGATGAACATATCCTCACATCTGTGACACAAATATCCCATCATCATAATGTGAAAAACAATGTTGTGTCATCACTCTGTGATGAACATCACCCCATTATCGAAATAAATATCTTGCCATCGCTATGTGATGAACATACAACATTTATTTTCATCGCATATCCATTCGATATATGATGAACATATGACATTTGTGTTCGTGACATTGTCATGTTTTACTTAAATGACATGTCATTGTAATGTGATGAACATAAACCCCTCGTCGCAATATCCCCGTCATCGTCAATATGTGACAAACAATATATTGTCGTCGCAATGTGATGAACGTAGCCCCATCATTGCAATGTGATGCAAATATCCTCTCATCATATTGTGATGAAAATATCTTGTCGTCGTAATCTCGTGAACCTATCCCCTCCCTTGCAATGTCACAAAAATAACCATATTGGCACGATATGACGAACATAGCCTCACCATCCCAATTTCATCAAAATAGCTTCATCGTCACAATGTTACGTGAATATCATGTCGTCATAATGTGACAAACACTTCCAAATTTCACTCTCTGAATTTCATTCGTAGTCTTGGTCAACTATGGTCATGGCCAGCCATGGTCACCTATGGATAACAACTGTCAAACTTGGTTAACCATTGTCAACCATAGTCAACCACAGTTAACCATGGTCATGGTCAACCAAGGTCAACAATAGTGAAGGTCATCCATAGTGCACGTCAAGAATAGTGAAGGTCTACGAAAGTTAACCACGATGAAGGTTTATGGAAGTTAACCATGGCCATGGTCAACCATAATTAACCATGTCAACCATAGTCAACAAATTTCTATGATGAACATATGACATTTATGTTCATCACATTGCCAATCTTTACTTAAATGACCTGTCATTGCAATGTGATGAACCTAAAACCCTCGTCCCAATATCCCCATCGTCGTCAATATGTGACAAAAAATCTATTGTCGTCGCAATGTGATGAACATAGCCCCATCATTGGAATGTGATGAAAATATCCTATCATCATATTGTAATGCAAATATCTTGTCCTCGCAATCTGACGAACATAGTCTTGTCATCAAAATGTCATCAACATAGCTTCATTGTCACAATGTTACGTGAATATCACTATCCAAATTTCACTATCTGAATGTCATCCATAGTCTTGGTCAATTATGGTCATGACTAACCATGATCGTTTATGGACAACCACTGTCAAACATGGTTAACCATTATCAACCATGGTCAACCAGAGTCAACTATGGTCATGGTCAACCAAGTTCAACCATAATGAAGTTCATCCATAGTAAACGTCAACCATAGTGAAGGTCTACAAAAGTTAACCATGATGAAGGTCTATGGAAGTTAACCATGGTCATGGTCAACTATAATTAACCATGTCAACCATAGTGAACCTTTCCTTCCCAGAGCCAACAAAGTTATACCAAAGTTAGTCATGATCATGGCCAACCATACTGAAGCATGGTCATTGTAAATTACTATACTAATGTATTAATACTTTAATAATGTATTACTAAAATATTCATACCTTTTTAATGTATCAATTCTTTAAAATTATTTTTTAAATATCAATATTTATATTTTATTATAAATATTAATATTAATATTTTAATGTATTATTAATATTAATAAATATATTATTAGTAATGTATTTAATATATAAACTAATTCATGTTTTTTAATATCAATATTTATGTTTTATTATAAATATAAATATTAATATTTTAGTGTATTAATAATATTAATAAATATATTATTAGTAATGTATTTAATATATAAACTAATTCATGTAATGTATTAATGTATAAACTAATTAATGTATTAAAGTATAAATTAATAAATACTTTACATTATACGTTACATTATTAATGTATTAATACTTTAATAATGCATTAATTATGTATTAACTAATTAATACTTTAATTATTTATTATTAATGTATTAATACTTTAATGATATATTTATTAAGTATTAATATTTTATTAATGTATTGATATTTTTTTAATGTTTTAAAGATGTATTTATTAAGGTATTAATATTTTAATAATGTATTGATACTTTTTTAATGTATTAATTATGTAATATTAATGTTTTAATATAAATATAAATATTTATACTTTAGTGATTAAAAATATTAATAAATACATTATAAATATTATATTTAATGTATAAATCAATTAATATACTTTACATTATACATTAATGTATATATTAATTAACACATTACATTATTAATGTATCATTACTTTGTATATTAATGTAAATTAATATTTTAATTTATAAGTTATAAGTTATATTAATACAATACATCAATGTATCATTCTATTATTAATGTTTTATTTTATTACTTTATTAGTATTTTTGCAATATATTAGTTAATGATTAAGAATTGCAATACTTCTCGGTGATTAAGAATATTAATAAATACATTATTAATATTATATTTAATGTATTAATGTATAAATCAATTAATATACTTTACATTATACATTAATGTATATATTAATTAATACATTACATTATTAATCTATCATTCAATTAATAAGTTACTTTATATATTAATGTAAATTAATATTTTAATTTATACATTACATTAATACAATACATCAATGTATCATTATATTATTATTGTTTTATTTTATTAGTTTATCAATATTTTTGCAATGTATTAATTAATAATGTATAAATTTATTAATTATTAATACATTACACTATTAATATATCAATCAACTACATTATACCTTAATGTAACTTAATACTTTAATTTATAGATTATATTTATACATTATTATTATTTATTACATTATTGTAATACATTAATATAATATTAATGTAATAATTAATTAAAACATTAATTATGTATTAATATATTAATGGTGGTCAAGAAGACATGTCAATCGTCAACTAGCAACAACCACTTTTATTAGTGGTTGATATACGCCCCATTAATTTAAAAAGGTAGAAAATGGCGATCGAGTATATCAACCACTTTTTACATAAAAATGATTATTGTTAGTCTTATAACCAATCAAAATCAACTATAATGTAAAAACATAAAATTTATGAGGAAATAAAAAGTTTCATGGCAAATGCATATATAACTTCAACACAACACAACCACACACGCATCGTAACATAGCTCAACTCAATTATTTAATTTTCTTCGACAGAAATGGTAGTTTAAATATAAATAAGTAAATAGGGGTTTTGGGCAACGCAACCTTTTCGTGAAACTTATCGTCCTCTCGGCTCGTTCGAGTAAGACAAGCGTAACCTTTACCCCGTGAATGCGAACCAACATAATATATGTGTCCAAAAACTGTCCATGAGATAAGTCTGTTCTCATTAATTTCTGACGGCTATGTTGACAGGATAATAGTTGATATCTCAAACAGCTTAGGTAAAGAAGACTACCAGTTTTTCCCATCCCACCTGTAGCTTATAGCCGTATCGCCGACTTTAGCATTCAAGTCTAGGTTTTTTCCACCTCTTTAGCTTTGAACTCTAGGCGTGCGTATGTAGAATTTGCAAACACGTTTCAGATCAGTTGGACATTTGTCAGCGTTTGGTATTCTTTTACTGCCACGTAACCATAAATGCAATACGAAAATTAACAGAATATATTGGCCTTAAAATAACCCTGAAGCAATTCAATACGGCAAAGCGGAGATCACGTTGGCTTCATTGCGGTGTATAGAGTTCACGCAAAGGTCTGAGGTTCGAATAACACAAATCCCATCATAACTATTCGCATTCTAATGACAGGACTGAAAGCCCCGGTTTTCATCACGTCGCCAGTTCCAGTCCACTGCGATCATTTCGTAGAGTCGTCAGTCTCTGCTCACTCGTGGCCATCACAGCCACAAAAAGAAATGTTTTGTGGGCTAAAGCACGACAACTGCATAAGAAAACATATTACAAAGCCCTTGAAACCCTTAGTGTGATGTACCGACGATATAGCCAGTGAATGACCATCCAAAGAAACAAAAGTCGTCGTTGAAGCAAAAGCAGTAGAGAACCCGCAAGTCCAGTTCAAGATATTGAGCTTGGCATCGGAGGAAGCGGTGGAAGGTATTGAGATTTGGCCATACCGGATAAATAAGAGGACTCAATCCATGAGTCCTCTTGACATGAAAAATATAGCGATCCTGCGAATAAGAGACTTGGTTGGGCCCATCTTTTCTTTAGTGCAACCCACATATCAGCATCAACAACGTCCATCCCACCAGCTTGGTCTTGAAGTAGCAGTAAGTCTTGCTCCATGAGGTAATGATTCCTAGTATCATGGTATGTGTCACTCTGATTATTGAAGCACTTGAATATGTTGCACTGAATTTCCCTTCATTTCATAAACGTTTTCTTGGAAATTATTCTCTTTGACTTGTTCATACTTGGGAGGGTGACATGATGCCCTAGTAAGTTAATTTCCCTTTAGGATGGTTTCCACTAGGTTGTTCTATGAAATGCCATCATTCATTCCCTACATACTTACCACTTTCCATCATTATCCCTCTCATTTTCCCCCACCTTGGTTTGGGCATTGGGTTTTCCACGCTAGGAAGGGTTGTACCTTTCCTTGTGGGAAGAATGGGCTAAAGGCCCAGGGGGTAAAAGCAGATGGCAAGAGTTAAAATCCAAAATGAAACCTTTGAAATGCTTCGCCCAAGGATTCCCGAGAAAGCAATAAAAGGCTTCTTAGTAAGAAAGGGGGAGCCTATTAGGTGCATGGGAATGTAGCTGTATGACACTACCATTTATCCGGTCACCAAACCAAGGTAGTGCCTCTTGGTGGCATAACCAAGAAAAAGTGGGTCTCATCGCGATCTAACTTCTTATTTCCGTTAAATTCTTGTGGGTAACACTGTCACCTATAGTCACCACGTCAGGAGAGTGTCCCTTGGCTTTTCCATTGAAAAGAAAAAAGACCAAAAGAAATAAGACTAAGAATAAAAGGCATTGAATGGGATAGGAAACAATGGCATCCGTGATAAGGTGTATCTCTCCCTCTACAGAGGCACCCACAGGGAAGACCTACATTTCCCTGTTATCACTGCACCCTCTTCCCAAACATTTCCCTTACACCATTTCACACACTTACATGACCTAGATTGGCTCTCACTTGGGAAACACCCCAAAATTGAGGAGGATTATCCCAATAGGACATCTCAATATCCTCTCCAAACTTTACTTGTTAAACTACATAACGTCTTTGAGAATTTGTCTGGGTAAAGGGGGGTTGATGCACATGTTTGGGTAGTTTTATTATTGGATGTGATTGACATTGCTATGATCCCTATGACTTATGAGCCCATGGAGGGCGTACTTGTTGCTGCAGGACTTTGCCCGGTGGATAGGTACATATGGGAAGATGATTAGATTGGACCTCCATGGGGTTGAAAGCCCACAGATGGATGTTGTGACCCTAGCTAGGGGCAAAGAGATGTCAGAGACTTGCACCAGGAAGAAAGAAGGAAATTTCACCAGAGACACTTTGGCAGACCTAGATGCAGGGGGGTCTTGCTCTTCCATATGGATGTTGGCTTTGGGAGGCCCATGACAACACTTTTGTGACCCTAGACGTCACCCAACGTCAGGATTGGAATTATGGAGGAAGTTATGTGATAATTGGCATGTGTGGCATCATCCAGGGGCTTAGTAGGCCTAACGTTTTGCATATGAGGCCCAATGTTCCACCCAGGAGGCTCAATGTCATCCTAGAAGAGCATGACGTCACCTCTAAAAGTGATTTTATGGTTTAATTAAAGACATTTATCTAAAAACTAGATTTTTGATGTAATTTGGTCATGTGGGCATTTTTTATGACATAAATTTATTAAAGGTTATAAGTATTGTACAAATAGAGAGATAAGACTCTCATTTTTCATCATTGACTCATCACACAAGTGGTGGTCTAAAGTTCGGCCCTCTTTAAGGGTTATTGGCTCAAATTAAGTGGTGCACAACTTTTGGGGAGGCAAATCTTGGTGTATTTTGGAAAATTTTCATGTGGAGGAACTTCAACTAGGGTTTATGCTTGATTATTCTTGGTGAAGTAAGTAGAAAATCTGCATTTCTTTATTGTGAATGAATTCTTATGGTTAATTTATTTATTTCATGTCAAATATTATGAAATCGATTGCTTTAAACCCTAGGAGAAAGACATATGTTACTATCTTTTTCTCTATAATCTTCCACTTGCTGAGATTTCTTGAAAGGAACCTATATAGAAGTAGATACTAGATCCCTACCATTGTAACACTCTAGTAACCCTACCTCATTTCCTTTTGCATATTTTATTTCAATTTGTCTAAGGAAAAGAGAAATCACTAGGGCCTAATTTTTATTACTTTCTAGCAATTATCTCTAGGACTTGGATTTTTTAGGCCTTGAGCTACCAACGCCTCTCTCATCCTCTCCATCCTATTTTGGCTAAATATTATCATTACTATTTTCCCCTAAGAGTTGTTTCTTCCATCATTGACTCCATTTCCCTAGAAGTCACTAGTCTACCCATTACAAGTCTTGATTGATCAAACAATTTTCAAAACATCTTCTCTTGAACACCTACTAACTCCTACTAATCTTAGATTAGCCTAAATCACTAACCTACTTCTTGTTGTTGAAAAATATTGCTACAGCCATCTAACGGTAGTAAATTAACCATAAAAGTGATATGTTATGCTAGCTATACATTGTTAATACTGCTTGTGACTATCTATTATCAATTTTCCTAGTTAAAGCTATTATTTCAAATCTTTTATCAAACATTTTGAAGCATAATTAATGTGGTTGTTACAAAACTATCATGTGTTGTTATAAACTGTTATACTACTGCAATTTTATATCAGTTGTCTTATGAAGCACTAATATCATTTTGGTACTTGGAAAGTGCCCCTTTTTGCTTTGTTGTCTTGTTCTGGGAAGGTACACAATAATATTATTTTGTTTCATCTTCAATAAGACTTAAAGAACCCTTTTAACTTGAGTGATATGTGAGAGGGAAGGGATTTTCTTGCATCATCTGCCTTAGCCTTCTCAAACTCTCAGTTCGTTGGGGATGTCTCCTCTGGAGTACTGCAACATAATCCTAAAGAGAAAGGGATTTCCTATTAAGGTGACAGTGATAGGTCATTCCCAGTTACGTCAATTTTGTATCCACTTGCCTTAGGATTTGGGCAAGTACAAATTGTGCGATAACATATTACACTAGAGACCGTGTGTTGTTTTTGTATCAAATGAGGCTCTAGCCTTTCTTATAAATACTAGTTGGCTAGCCTAAAATTAGGTATGGGTCAACCTGACTATTTGTTAGGGAAAAATAGGGTTGACCTTACAAAATACAATTTATAAATTACATCTGACCTTTTACAATGGCACAATAGGGCCAACTTGACAAATACAACTTTTTAAATTACATTTGACACTTTACAATGGTGCAATAGGGGCGAAATGAATAATTATAATATAATAAGAATATATTCCAATGCTACTCAAAACTTTAACACACCCTTTCCTTTATTTGCATAAGATTTATTTCTTGTGTCAGTCATCATCACATCCTCTTTTGGGGCCCAATCTAAGGTAGCAACAATTGTCTCATTTTTTTTTCCAAAGATTAGTTCTCTTGCATTATTTTTTACCTCACAGATACTCTCATTGTGGTTACCTTCACAAAAATTGCACCAATCTATTGAAATAATATCCTTTGGAGGATAATTGTTAGGCTGAAAATTATTTTGATTATTCCTGAAAACAACTTTTGTGGAAGTTTCAACTGGGGAACACATAGAAGTCACTCTTTTTCTCTCAAAATAAATCATTTCATTGCTCATATTGTGTACCAATGGCAAGACAATTGACATGTCATTTTGTTTAACAAAGTCCTCCATATGAAGACTTGTTCTAGCAAATTGTTCCTCAAATTCCAAGCATGTATGTAATGCGGATCCTCAACTATCAACATTATTTTATTCAATCCTATGTCGATAACCAGGAGGTAAAGTATTATAATAATGCATCAAAATGACTTGATTATGAGGTTTGATAATTTTCGAGATCTAATTATACAATTTAGTGAAATGTAGATGGAAAGATTTTATAGTTTCACCCTTGCTATAAACAAGATTGTTGTAATCATTGAGCAATTCTACCGAAATTTTAGTTTTTCAATATGTAGACTTCAAACAATAGGACAATTTATCCCAAGTTGAGAAATTTTTGGGTGGAAATTCAAAAAATTCGTCAGCAACCTTCCCTTCCAATGAATTGACAAAGAGTTGCATACATGTGTCATTCCCATTTTCCTCAATGTTATGACAGGCATTAGAAAAGGAAATGAGATGTCCATTGACTGATATAGTGTTATTACCTGAGAACTTAGGTAAATGGTCTTTGAATTTAGGCAAAGGAGTTGTGGTTGGAGCCAAATCAAGTGGGGAAGACACATGCCATGGAGTAGTATTTAATTATTCCTCAAACTTGAATAAAATGAATTGTTTGATGACCTTGTATCGATTTGTAGTTGATACAACAAGATTATATAATAATAATAATAATAATCTAATTTTAAGGTCACAACCAAGACAAACACCAAATTGGTGTATGAGACCCCCTTTTTTCTGGGACAAGGTACCCCCTCCACCCAATGATTTGACTGGTAAAGTCTACAGAGGTATACATACCTTACCCCTTTTGGATTTCAACTTGTGACCTCTTAGGAGGAAACACATGTTGTTAACCATTAGGCCCACTCGTGTTGTATAAAAAGTGGGGAGGGTGCAACACTAGGACTTCCAGAGAGGTAACCCATCCCAGTACTACTCTATCCCAAGCATTCTTAACTGTGGAGTTCTGATGGGATCCGGTGCATTAACACTGGTATAATGATTGTACATTATTCCTATTATAGAATATGTTGAATCTTGTGAAGAGGTAGAACCATTAGTACTACGAGAACCACTAGATGAAGTCATTATGGGTTGAAACTTGCCTAGGAGGAAATGAGATTGAAATGCTTGTTATTTCTGAAGAAGAATCTAAAAAAGATATTCTGGTTTAGGTTGTCAATTCTCTAAAAAAAAACTCTTCCTTCCTATTTCAAGGAGAGGATCAAATTCGGGAGATTTACCTCTTAATCATATTGAAAGAAGATAATTAATGGACATAAGACAATAAATTATTGAGGCCTATTTTGGGCTTTCCTTTGAAGGGATTCTCTTTGATCCTGAATTTCAATGCCTCTAGATATAGCTTCCCAAGAATGCTCAAGTTCTTCTCGGGTACATGAAGTTTCAAGAATTAAATAAAAAAGACAATATGCAATGCTTATTTGACCGAGAAAAATTAAGTTAGCATGCTGCCAGGTAGGCAAACTCATTAATGAAAGAAAAAAATATAGAAAGAACTAAAACTAGAGAGTAAAATATTACTCCCAAGTATGGTTTCCTTATAAATTTTGAGGTGAGGAATGAAAAGTCCTCACTCAAGAATTTTTTAATCTCACTAGGCTAAGGGGAGATAGGCGGGAATGTTACTTGGGTCTTATAGCCTATTCAAAATTATCGATCATCCCTCAAGAAATATGTTCTTGGGCTTGATGTTATTATCAAGTTGTGTGCTTTTGCTAAAAAAAATGAAAAAATGTTTATGTATAAATGTTTATTAAATTTAAATGAACAAACTAAAGAATACATACAATTTGAAAACGAGTGACCACAAGTTTCAATTGAGAATAAACCAGATTTTTATTAATGAAAACTTTTTTAAGTTACAGCCAAATGCCTCTTTTCAAACCCCTATGAGGGTATGGACCAAAATAAGGCTTA
The DNA here is from genome assembly GCA_009831015.1 of Picea engelmannii. NCBI lineage: Eukaryota > Viridiplantae > Streptophyta > Pinopsida > Pinales > Pinaceae > Picea > Picea engelmannii. The sequence goes on along the minus strand of ML787700.1, from coordinate 787,177 downwards.
GAAGTCTAGGATGGAATTTTAACAATCATACAAAGACAATTGGTGTCTGAAAGAAAAAAGAAAAAAATTAAAATGTATTAGATCAACCAAGCCACAAGCTCATCAAGTCTTAACTCTGCAAAATATTATTAATCGGAACTGAAAATTAATTCAGGAATTCTAATGAAATTAAACAGGCTACTAAGATAAATGAATGACCTTCTTAAGCATGTCAAAATTCTATGCTTCTTAGTCCTTTATTCCTTTCCACATTTAGAATGATCTTGCTATCAACAAGAGGATTTATCTCTTATAAAAATCAGAAAATGAAATAATGAATATCAGAAATCTAACTTGAAACAAGACCAAAACTAAAATGTATTGGATCAACCAAGCCACAAGCTCATCAAGTCTTAACTTTGCAAAATATTCTTAATCAGAACTGAAAATTAATTCAAGAATTCTAATGAAACTAAATAGACTACTAAGATAAATGAATGATCTTTTGAAGCATGTCAAAATTCTATGTTTCTTAGTCCTTTATTCTTTGCCACCTTTAGAATGATCTTGCTATCAACAAGTGGATTTGTTTCTTATAAAACTCAGAAAATGAAAGAATGAATATCAGAAATCTAACGTGAAACAAGATCCAACCTAATCAAAAGTATCTCTTCTAATTTCTCATGTCCTTATTTTCTCCCTTTTTTTCTCTAAAGAGTATTTCTTCAAGTAGTTAAACTAATTTTAGTTACTAAAGTTAAGTAACTTTAATTAATAAATGGGACAAGTATTTTTTATGATAAAGATAAATAACTAATATATAATATAATAAATAAATAGGTGGGGTCCCCCTCTATTATACATCCTTTATTTCAATAATTGTTTCTAGATTTTCCTTGTGAATCCATAATATAATCAAATATAAAATCATCATCATAAAGTATACCATAAACATTCATCAAAACATCATGACATATGCGAATTGTAACTCCGAAAAATAATATAATATTTTAAGTTTTAAAATTAAATATCATGATTTTTGTCATCTATCCAAAAGAAAATTGTCACTGTCAAGTATCCATTAGGACAAAGTTAAAATTTCTTTCTAAAGAATTATTTCCTTTCCCTGATGAAGTCTTTATATCGAGACTTCCTCTCTTCCAGTTTTGCTACTTTTAGATGCAACTCACTTATATTTCTCTTGCCATTGCTTGTTGATTTCATCCCAGAGTGAGCAAAGGAAGAAGACTTAGCCATGTTGGGAGAGGTGATTGGTTACTTTCCTTTATCAGTTTGAGAGTTATGGAGGGGATTTTTGTGATCTTTAGGTGGTGGAGGAGGAGGAGGCATAGATGCATTTGTGACAAAAGTATGAATTGGAGGAGGAGGAGGAGGGTCAATTGGCCATTTATTGGCACCAGAGGAGGGATTATCATAAATACCACCCCATCCATCATTGTGTGGTTACACAAGGGATTCAGGAACATTGACAATACCAGCGTGAGGTTGCAAGATAACATTTGGAGGTACTTGAGGCTTAGGAAAAGCATGTTGTTCACCAAGATTCAAATGTCCTGTTTGAATCAACTACTGAAATTCATCAAGATTAGCATCAAAATGTATACAAAATCTTAACTTCTTGTGCCCCCCAGGTTGCCAAAATGCATTAGGAAATCTCCCTCTTCTTCTATTTCCTTCTCTACTTCTACCCCTGCTGAAAAAACTCATCTACATCCATCACAATCAAATTAGTACTTGAAATATAAGACACAGTAAAATTAAACATCTAATACAATTTGTCATCATGATTAATTTAACTCTAAGATAACACAACCATGCCACAAAAAAGGGAAAAGTGAAAATAGGGACAGAATTGCAACTCTGTAATTATATATCCAACAACATTTAATATCTGAACTCCATACATATATACCATCACTTCTCAAGATATGTACATAAAATCGCAAGGAGATTATCAAAAATTAAATTTTAAATTATGTTTGCAAGTATCTTTATGAAACCAATCAGTCGAGGAATCATTTTGAGTCATTTTCATTCATTTATGCATGTTGTAATATAATTATTCTTTCAATTAATCATGATGGCTACATATTCAAATCAAATCTCTTCCATATGCCTTTAATCTTAATTATGTAGAAAGGGAAGGAATGTGAAAAGGATTTAAATTAATGGGATTTAAGGAGATTGACTTATGTAAAGTGAAATTAATGCGGGAACATGAGTCTATATAATAATCCTTAAATCATATTACTTCCATTAATGCCATCTAAAATATGAGTCATAACATGTATATCATAACCATCATCCACTTTTTGTTTAGTCCATTTTATTTCATTCACTCAAAATCTCAACTAGAATAGGAATGGAGGCATATACTAGCAATGAAAATACCAACATGCACATGTAATCCAAAGTTCACCAACCCAAGTCAATCCCATGTTCAAATCAAGACTTTAATCCCAGTCAAAGAACCATCAAATAACACCCAAGTAACAGAGTTCAATACGCTACGAGTCTTACTCAAAAATATAACCATATCTCATTTCATTATTTTTCAATTAATTTTAACTCTCTATCGAAATTGCTAACCACTCCATGTTGTCAAATAATAATTGATAAACAAATTATAACAAAATTGCATGCATGTATAATTTGACCAAGTCTCGATTGGAGTAAAAAATATTTCAACCAGAATTCACACAATACTGAGGTAAAACGCAAGGAAGAGTCATAGCTCGACTGGAAATGTCATCATGTGTTCGAATCTAAAAGACTTGTGTTCGAGCCTATAGCTTGCATTTATGGGTTTGAAACATATGTTTTCAATACTGTCATATTTAGACTTAGTTTGAACAGATTCAAATCGTCAATGAAACCTAATATTTCCTTTAACATCCCAATCCCAATCGAAGTGAAGAGTTGTTCAATATGTATATGAAACCTTTAATTAACAACCAAGATTTAAAATGTCAAAAGATTTAAGTTCCAAATGAAAAGGGAATGAATGAAAATGATTCAATCAACCCAGGTTCGAGCTCGTGAGGATCAATGCAAGGTTAGGGTTCAAAGTCATCACCTTTTAAAACCAATATATCGAGGAGGAAGGAAAAATATCGAAAAAATGAATGTAAGAAATTTTTTATAAACCCAAAACAAAAGATTTAAGTTCCAAATGAAAAGGGAATGAATGAAAATGATTCAATCAACCCAGCTTCGAGCTCGTGAGGATCAATGCAAGGTTAGGGTTCAAACTCATAACCTTTTAAAACCAATATATCGAGGAGGAAGGAAAAATATCGAAAAAATGAATGTAAGAAAATTTTTATAAACCCAAACCAATCACCAAATTCAGGAATCAAATTAGCCACAATCCACGTTGAAACACTTCAAATCAAATAAATTTTAAATCATAATAGAAACTTGGGTGCAACCCAATGAGCATGCAGTTATTGACACAAAGTGGATTTGAACCTATAATCAATTTCCAAAAGAGAAAGGTATTATGCAAACCAGGAACCGAAATAAAGGATACCTCCATGGAAAAATATGTTATTTGGGCTCGACCCAAATCGAAACAATGACTGGCTTTTGTAGCATGACTCAAACATGATGAGTCGAACAAAACCAAAACAGGAAAACCCACGACTGTAATCCACAAAGAGAATTGAGTTATTCCCATAATGACCAAAGAATCCAAAAAGATAAAGAGAACCCGAGTTCGATTCTCGTCTATATGCAAACTATGAGTTACCAAAAATCCTTTTTTTTTTTTATTGCAAATCGATATGGAAAGTGTGATCGTGGAAGATGCAAAAAAAAACTATTAGTAATCTTTTGTAAACAAAAGCTTTTTCCACTTTTTCTTTCAAGAAACGACAAAGAAGGGAAAGAAACATTTCATGCATACAACAATGCTAACGAGAGCCAAGTTTAATAAAAAATTGTAAGACAAATATGTTGCACCATATGTAAAACAAATTGTGAGCTCATACCTTGTCTAATGATGATTTTATACCAAGTCTGAATCAATTATAGAAGCCACCAAGAGAAAAAGTTTCAACAAGTAAAGATCAAAGCTTTTTCCTCAACTTTCAACAGAGAAAACAACAAAAATCCAAGGCATAAAGGAAGTGATAGTGTGTGGGATTGTGGAGTAAATGTCCACGTCCTAGTGCCTTTAATGCTTGGCCATATCTATCACATCGCCAATCCAACAAACCATCACATTGTATTCCAACACAATAGTCCATTCAATATGTAAAACCCTCATTCCATGCGAGTTTTATGCCATGTTAAATCAAATAAACATTGAATTTGTTGCCACATAACTCGTAACCTTGAAACAAGAAATATTCATGAACCATATACCACATTCTATATGTATCAATCCAAACGACACTATATTATATGTGAAATAATCCTAATATACCAACTATAAAGTATATGTAAGTTTTGTATCTGAGTGTAGGTTCTTCATGGGTTACATTTTGTGCAAAGTGTTGCTTCCAATATGATGCTTTAACCACAAAAAATAAAATTTTAACACCTTACAACGATTCCTATGAAACTCTTTCATATAATGACTATGGTATATGCAATTCTCATATATCGAGCCTTATGGGTATTTCAACCATGTTGAACCTATAAAAGAAAACCAATACCCTTCTCAAAAATACAAACTATGTAATTTGAATTTGACATGTTTGCATAATATGGTATATGATAATAATCACTATTTAGTGTCATTCAATTGTTGTTGAGTTTAATAACTAGGTATGCATGTTTTCAATATGTGGTGACCACTTTCACACACTTTCAAAATTATAATCTAATGCTTTGAAAAGGTATCAAACTTTTCTAATTTTTATTTCTATACAAGTCAATCATCATTTGCATGAGAGAAACATCAAATATTTGCCAGGATATACCATGGTTGAGTGATGCATGATTTTAAACAATATCTCATTCTGAGTAAAAGCTTAAAGACCAACACTTTTACATTTTTTCCTTGGGGACCCAACCTATTAGCTATATAGTGGTAATAATAATAGGCTTTGCAACTCTTTGCAAGATTTTTAATAGGTGACGAATTTATGAGTCAATGCACCCAATTAGTTTTATTTTATACCTTAGAGGAAAAACATTTTACATGGAGGATGTCATATTTTGTATTTAGTCACGGCATAGGTAATATCTGTGTAATAATGTCATACGTGTACAAATGCCACCTTTAAAAAATATAGGCCTAAACATGTGACATAAGATTAAGGTTATGGTTTACGCATCTCATTGTTATAAGAAAGGGTTTCCCCCTATTTTATGTATCTCATTATATTTATCAATATATTAACTAGAATCAAAGTCTTATTATAAGATGTCTTCCTACATTTATTCAGATTAACATGTATTATTTGACCCTCAAATATGCAAGTGCCCCCACTCTTTTTTGTTTATTTTCATTTCCATATAGTTATTTTGTAGTTTAAGTTCCATCCCAATTGGTATTTAAGGACATATCAAGTGGTATTAAAGATTCAATGGATCTTTTCTAGTGTTGTGCATTATTTTAAGGAGGAAAAAGAAAGAAAGAGAGAAAATTGTGAGAATTTTTTGTTACTTTTGTAACCAAGGATGAGTTTTAAGAACATTCAAGTTATTTTCAAATGAAATATGAAAGAATTTTTGGTTACATTTGGAGGGAAAATAACCATGGATTGTGCAAATCCAAAACCCTCTTTCAAGAGTTACAATGGTATGAGGGAGTGTCACATATAGTTCGAGATGAAGATCAATAGGATGGTGACAAAGTACACATAATCTACTAGAATGTGGATCCTATTGAAGAGAACAAAGAAACACTACAAGAGAAACCCCATGAGGGCGAGGAAGAGAGGAACTTTAGAAACCCTAAGTCAAAAATAATAGAATATTGTGTGGACAAGAAGATGAATGCCATCAATGATGGTGGAGTAGCTATGATTTATGGTGTTCACTAGATATTTGTATTAGAGAGAGGAAACATTACTCTGGAGCAGAGGGATGAATCAACAAAGGCTCAAAGTTAGATCTGATGGGTGGCATGGTCTAGTTGCATGGCATGGTAAAAGGGGTTGAGGTTCCAAGTGTGAATGCAACAATCTTTGGGTCTCTAGATTTTCAAGGAAGATGGAGTGGAAGATCGCATAGTAGAGACGAGAGGAGATATGGAGTACAAGATCACATGGTTAAATAAAATGACGAGCTTAAAAGTAGGGCACCGATCTCTAGGTGCTTGGGTAGTGGAGTAATTTGTCTTTCAAAATCTTTCTTTCTCTTTATATGTGTTATACATAAGATTTTTTCTCACTTTCAAATCTTTCTTTTTGTTTTTCAAGAGACTTTATTGTAAAGTGCATGTCACTTAAGTAATAAAGTGAATTAAGGTGAAAAAATTATATTGTTAAAGTTATAAAGTGACTTAATGTGTGAATTGTATGTCACTTAAGTTATAAAGTGCACCCCATTGGTTGTTTTTTAAATCTTTTAAGAAAATAATTTTCTAAATGGGAGAGCATGTTGTGTACCTTATCACAACTCACAACATAGGTAATATGATTTTAATAAGGTCATATGTGTATAAATGCTCTTATAAGGTAATATGATTTTAATGCTCTTAAAATGCTCTTATGATTTTAATAAGGTAATATGATTTTGTATAAGGTAATATGATTTTAATAAGGTCATAGGACGTGTCAAAATCCATATTCCTGATGAGAGAGTGTGATCGACCAGATTGAAGTGTTTAATGTTGTTGAGTTGATCTTATGTGCTACATATAAATGATGTATCATTTTTTATTGGAAAACAATGAGTGTTCACATGGACACTCTGTTTATTCGAAGTGTTTGTGAAAGCATGAGAACAGATTACTTGATGAAAACAGTAGATTAGTTAGGTTTTATTTGTGCCGCCTTTTTCTCGAACACCTTTTGTTTAACAAGCTTATTTTCGGTCGGCTTTTTGTCAGCGTCGGGCTTCTTCTCGGCTTGATTTTAGTTAGCTTCAAGCTTCTTCTGGGAAATAGGGTTCTTTAGAAAGAGCTATATAGCTTACTACTGAACCCACCAAGCCTACAATTGTGCAGAAGGTTTAAATAGGGTTCTTTAGAAGGAGCTATATAGCTTACTACTGAACCCACCAAGCCAACAAGTGTGCAGATGGTTTATTCAAAGAGAGTAGGTAGGTAGATAGAAGAAGAAAGGAAGGAATATGCCTAAACCTGTGGTAAAGAAAGAGCTTGCGTAGCTTTTACTATATATAAAGCTGTAATGTTTCCTCTAATGTTATTTACTACGCTCGCTTTAGCATAAGTGGCGGCTTATGCAGTAATTCGTCTCTTAGCTGGCTTAGGAAGATCAATCTTTCTATGCTATATAGTAGAGGGAGCATATATATCCGTAACGGATCAGTAATTACATGTGCTATCTTGTTATTACATATGCTATCTTGTTATTATATAAAGCTGTAACGTTTCCTCTAATGTTATTTACTGCACTCGCTTTAGCATAAGTGGCAGCTTATGCAGTAATTCGTCTCTTAGTTGGCTTAGGAAGATCAATCTTTCTATGCTATATAGTAGAGGGAGCATATATATCCATAATGTAATGGATCAGTAATTACATGTGCAGTTCCTTATGCTATCTTGTTAAGTGAAACAGGGGCTGCTCCTATTGAAGCAATTGCTATGGTGTGAGTCATAAGGTATTTGAAAAAAATTGAGCAAATGGAAGAGGGCAGATGGCCTAAGGTTGTGTTTAGTGACAGATTGTGCAAAAGAAAGAAGACTTGGATGCAGCAAAATAACAAATGGTATAGTAAATGGGGCATTTGCTTGAGCATGTGTCCTACAAAGAGTAAAGAGATAAAAACTTTTGTTATGGATAAGTTCCACAAACGTACTTGGGAGAAAGAGCTAGGGAGAAAGAAGAAGTACTACATTGAAGAGTTTAACCCCACTCATAACCATCAGCAAAAGGCGTACATAGGGGCCAATATTTCTTAGAGATCTAAAATTCTTATTGCTCAATTAAGGACTAACTCTCATCAACTCCGTTGTGAAACAAGGCGCTGGAAAAGGCCAAAAGAAAGGTGGGAAGAAAGAGTATGTATTTTGTGCTCGTCCGGAAAAGTGGAAACAGAAAAACATTTCATTTTAAAATGTGAGGCCCTCAAAGACAGCACGGAAAATTATGCAGGTATTCTGGCAGCTAATTCTTGGGATAATCTATTCAAGCAACTAATTCTTGGGATAATCTATTCAACAAAGAGTTTGTTGAGAAGCTTGGAGCGATTATTGTAAAACTTCACAGGAAAAGGGCCAAATACAAAAGCTAGATGGAAAAACAATCTGTCCCATAGGCTATTTTTAGCCTCATGGACGTTAAAAATACTGTCTTTCTTTCTTTCTATAGATAAATACAGAGAGGAGAGATCCGGATGCCTGCCTACTTATACTTATACTGAGCGGGTATGCAGGCAGTGGCAGATCCGTAACGGGATATTCAGTAATTACATCAGCCCCAGTTGCGCGATATTGCTTGCCAGCCGGTCCTGGAGCCCTTTATCGAAAACGCGTGGACGTCCCCTGCTCCTCCCACGTTAGTGACGAGGAGAAGAAACTTGCACATGCGATATTAATAGACAATATCTGGTCATAGATTAGTTTTGATCGCCATTGTGCATAGTTTAAGGTGGTTTGGTTGCCATGTAGCAGATCATGGCTATATCTAAAGTAACAAAGAGCCAGCCTCGATTTAGATACCTATACAGGATTATTACCCCATAATAAATGCTCATATGAAAATTCAAATTTTAAAAACGCTGAAACCCTAATATTATCTTAAAAACCTTAACATTTGTATAATTCTCTTATTTTCAAGAAAAAAAGAGAATTCTCCTATAAAATTAGAATACTTCTACAAGTCACCCCGAAGAGAAGGGTAGAGGACAAAGAGGAATTGTAACCATAAACTCCACTCCCTATCCAACGTATTTTTTGGGGGTCTGAAACTGTGTTATAGCTGTACATTGATTGATTGTGCTGTTGGCCATGACAAGGGACAGACTGAGTGCATTGGATGATAATTTACTGTGCCATATTCTGTCAAAGCTTCCTTTAAGAGATGAGATGCAGTAAGATGTTCTGTTCTTTCACGCTTATGGTGATCACTCTGGACTTGGTTACCCCATCTCAAGTTTTCCAATGCCGAGTTGAAAGAAAACGTAATTGATAACATCATGTGCTTTCATCATGGCGATCTGGGCGATCTTGAGAGTTTGGAAATTTCACTATTTTGTTATTATTGGTCAGAGAAAAACACTGCCTAGTTGATTTGGAAATCTGTTCGTGCTGACTTTCACTCAATGTATGGACAGATACATTACACTAGAAAACAAAGTGGGGTTGAAAGGAGTGACGTTTCATTGAAGGCATCAACCAAATTTTTTTATTTAAATTATATTAATTTGAAGTTTTTTTTTTAAATTATATTAATTTGTAAAGTATTTGTCCTCTTGTGTACAAGTTATACGGTGATTCATATGTGGCGTGACACGACATTAGGGTTACAATGAAACATCGAGACTGATTGATGTGTCCATGGTTCTTGCCAAATATCTCATATTCCAGATCTCTCATATTCTTCCAGGTAGTTTAGTCTCTTTTCACAGACCTGGAAGATAGTTGCTGACAGTGATCGTGACTTAATCCAACGGCTTCAGATCGCAGATACTATCGAGTGTCTGGGAATCGATCGCCATTTTTACCCTGAAATAAAAGTAGCGATGGACTACGTTTACCGGTTAAGCATTTATATAGTGATACATGAATTTGATTTAACTTTTATAGGATTGATGGATGCCATGAACTTCTGGCTGATAACTCATTCCTTGATCATTAAAACCTCACTCATGATGAGCACACGCTGGAATGAAAGAGGCATCGGACTGGGATCGAAAGATTCCTCCATCAAAGATCTAAACGCGACCGCTTTGGGATTTCAGGCACTCCGAATGCATCGATATAACGTTTCCCCAGGCAGTAGCTGCAGCTGAGCACTTTGGATTAGAATATACCCTAGATGTTGTTTGAAATTAAAATGAAGCCACTTCACATTGGATACTTCACTTTAATTCTCATAAAATATCATGCCTTGATGAAACAGGTGTTTTAAAGAATTTCAAGGATGAAAACGGCCAGTTCTTCTGCAATTCCAGTGGTGAAGAAGAACCAGGAAGAGCAAATTCAGAGACAACGAGAACCATTAAACCAATTATCGATAAGAGGCATGGTGTGTTGTTGATAGACTGTGGCTGTGATCTGGAAGGCACCAGGCTATGACAATGCGTCTTATGTGGACTGTTGTTTGTGAGGCTGAATGGGTTGTGCACGGAAGGCAGATGAAAGGGTTGTGATGAGGCTGTGAGGCTGAATGCACTGTGCTCGGAAGGCAGATGAAAAGGTTGTCCTGAGGCTGAACGCATACATCGGTAGGCCTTGCTGAGTAATAATATGTTATATTATTGCATATGAGATTGTAAGTTACTACAAAGTTATGTGCTGGTAAAAAGTTATTACGAAGTGAAAGAAAAGTTATAATACCACCCTGAAGACAGCAGTCACCGCGCAGCCCTGACCGCCCTTTAGACAAGCTTCCCTCCCTTTCTTTCATTAGCTTACTATAGAATTAGTACTAGCATGAAAGAGCCTCGTCCTTGCTCTCTTACCAGGTAGAGGGGCTTGAATGTTTGGTTATTCGCAGCATGGATATGGCATTTGAATGGCCGGGCCAAACGCGACAGGAAATCGCGACTCATAGTGGAGGCAAAGGAGGTCGAGCGATCTGAGCCGTGACCCGATAATGAGAAGGTATGGGAAGACAAGGAGTTTGGCATCTTTATGGGCATATGCAAATTGGATATGTCGTGGTTGGCACACCTAACAGAGAAGAGACTTGCGAGACTTGCTTCGCACTTCAGCTGGTTTCAATAGTCCGCCCGAACGACACTCCCCTGTGAGAAGAGACTTGCTCGGATGCTGCGGGAGGGATAAGGAAACAGGAAGAAGTTAAACAGAGTGCAGCGCAGTTTTGAACTTATAAGAGAGTATATCACGGTAGTTTTTGCATGGCTGTGTAGGTGGAGGCTCAACAACGTCCCAGCTTAGGGAGTTGACATTGAGCTAGTGACATGAGCAACTAACATTTATGGCGCCCTAACTCTTGCGTTAAACTATATGGAAATTGGAAAAACCAAGCAAATATTTAATGCTATGAAATAATGTTAAATTCATGGCTAACATTATTTGATATCAAAAAAAAAAAATACAACCTAAGGGCTTCTTCCATTTAAATTAAGGTTTTGATAAAAAAATATAGATATCTTTCTCCGGAAGAGGTCAAATAAAATGTCAAAGATCAAAACTTAAGATAAATGAGCGAGGAAATTGTATAGATACATAAAAATATTTGGATAAAATGTTTTTTTCAATCAGATTCTAAAACTGATTACTATAAGTCCCTACTAGCTAGAAGGGCACGAATTAATAAGGTTTTATTGATTGGGTCACCTTCAATCTATTATCTCTTGTGATATCAACATGGTATCATAGCTAATGTGAACATCTCTCACCGTATCTAGTGTTGTTCTTATAGCATTAACCCCATTTTAAGGACAACACCTTCCTAGGGTTTCCTAAGGTATCTTTAGGCTTTACACCCTCTTCTAAGACCAACGAAGTCATCCTTTACTTTTTCAACTGAAGTATATTGCAGATTTAAAGTATATTACAAATTTCAAAAAGATTATAGTTTTCTAGGACTAGCACACTATGTTCTTTTAGATAAAGTATATTGAAGATTCCGAAAAAGGTTGGCATTCTTACCTTTTGGGTCTATAAAGGAAATTTAACACCTATGAATTCAAAACCAATGGTTTCCTCCTTGAATGGGGAAAGTTATCATGTTTGGGGAAACCAAATGAATATACTTATTTCAAAGTAATGGCTTATGTATGTACTTAGAAAAACCTCTTCCTCTTGCCATTGATGACAACTACAATCTCATGTGTCTAAATAAGGATGAAGATCAATAAGGATGAAGATCTCAAGATAATCACCACATATATTAAGGTGTATTTGATTCATCACATCAAGTATAATAAAAGTTCAAAAGAAATTTGGAAATTATTTCAAGAAACTCTTTGGGATAGTGAATACTATTCAAGTCAATAAATTTGAAACCAATATTTTAAAACTCAAAATGAACAACTACATTAGAATTGAGGATTATATTGGTTCAAGAACCTAAACATTGATATCATTGCTTTTAATAGCTAGGAAAAAAACAAAGTGAGAGCATATAAGTATTGTTCTAAATAATCTTTCTCCAACATTAAATTCCTTTTTCATTATTTTTTATATCATTTCTTTATTTGTAAAGGAGCATACTAATCCCTCCCTAAATTATGTATTTTCTAATCTAATCCCACATAAAGTAACTTTGAGGAATATGGGAGAATTTCCCCCTCAAGATCAATCCCATCCTAATGTTGTCTCCACCCCTTGTAAGCACAAGGTCAAGGTGGAGAACTCAAGGTCCTATACAAGAAGAAACTCATATGCATTGTTATAAGAGGGTCACATCTTCAAGCATTGCCTCCTCCATCTTCAAAGAATTTAAGATCTTATAAGAAAAATAGTAAGAAACGAGGACAATTTTGAAGAACATGTTGGATCTCCTCATAGTTCACATTTGGCTATGCACTCTACATATTCTCAATTTGATTCTCCACTAATAATTTGAATTGGATTTTTCAAAAATGTCATCCTTGGATTGAATAGTATATATATCCAAGAAAGATGGGAAAAAATACTGGTAAAAGTAAGGAGGATCTTGTTAGCTTTTTAGCTCGGGAGGTACTCTACATGTGTGTCTTGTATGCAAGAGTTACCTTGTACCTACACTACTAGACACTTGACTTTGTAATGGGTTTTTATAAAGTTGTGATAAAGTGGTTCTTTTCTCAAAGTTATTTTTTTAATAAATTGTACCTTATAATATTAAACTGGCTTTATTTCATAAAGTGCACTTATGTTATAAAGTGAAAATGTACTTTAATATTTTAAGTGATTTATTTTGAAGGGAATGAATCATGACATTTGATCTTGTAAAGGCAAGATTAGATCTTGGCCAGTAGATCTAGGGTTGGAGAAGGTGAAGGGTCACTTTCAGATTATAAGAGAATGCATTGGGTAGTGTGCAAGACACAAGAAAATGAGATTGAGAGAAACTTTTGAGTAAGCTTGAGAGAGGAAAATTAGGGCAGCAAAGAGGGCACATTTCCCAAGATATTTTGGGCACAAATCCCAAGGAAACATTTCTGTTTGCGTGATGAGTGACTTTTTTACTGTTGGAGGTCGTATTGTATGGATCCATACAGTCTGTACAGCAAGGGAAAGAGGGCATGGAAATCGAGGAAAGATGGGCATGTTTTTTGAGGCTATTTAGAGGGTTTTTCTCGCTACTACTGGTCCGTACAGAACATTTTGTACAATAGAATGTGTGCATGAATTTCAAGGTGAAATTTTTTTGGGTGAGTTGTACAGTAGTACGAACTTGGCATGAATTTCGAGGCAGAATTTGTGGGGATTGTTTCAGTGTGTTGTAAGTGGATTTCTCTTGCTGGAATATGTATTTTTGTTATTGATATGTACTTTCCTGAAGATGAATAATAAATCTCTCTCTCTCTCTCTCATTGGGTTTCCCCACATTGGGGTTTTTCATGGCATTGCCTAAATTGCTTAGCAATGTGTATTTATGATTATGGTAATTTTTGAATGTGGGTTTAGACATTTTAGAGTTCATAGAAGACAATTATCTCTAGGTTGCTAAGTGTATGACAAAATTTAGTACTTGTTGATTTTGTCATTAAATTTCTACATGGTATCAGAGCTTGGGCTCTGAGTGACTATGAACAGTGAGATTTTTGGGCAGGGGTTGAAGGGGGAAATCTGTTTTTTCTTTTCCTTTGAACAATGACAGGGAATATGGATACATGCATTAGATTTGAGGATTGGTTGGATGACATTTCCAACTATTTGCAATGGAAGGTACAGATGTCATTTGTTGTCAAGGAGAACAATATTTGGAACTATGTTAGTTCTATTTTTGTGGCTCCCATAGAAAATCATGTTGCTTTGGATATGCATGAGGTCAAAAAGGCCAAAGCTAAAAGGATTATTCTAGATGGGGTGAAGGACCACCTTATCCCACACTTGGTTGAGAAGAAGACATCCCAAGATATGTGGGATGCACTTAAGAAATTATTTGAGGTGAAGAATGAAAACCGAAAGATGGACTTGAAGGATAAGTTGCATGATATCGATATTGGTAAAGGGGAGAGTGTGTATTCTTATGTTACTCGGGTAGCTCAAGTGAAAGATGAGTTGGTTGTAGTTGGGGAGGTCATATCGGATTCATGGTTGGTGAGGATAGACTTGAAAGGCTTCACCAAGGAATGGGAAGTCTTCGTGAACTGTGTGGTGCGGCATGAGAATCTTCCAGATTGGAGCAGACTGTGGGACAATTTCACTCGGGAGGAGATCTAAGAAGGATCTGATAGAAGGATCTCAGAGCAGTGGATAGAAGATAAATGGAGTTGATGAGAATGTTGCTCTTGTTGCAAAGAGAAAGAAGAAAGGAAGTTTCGGGAGGGACTTGAGTAAAGTCAGATGTTATTGTTGTAACCATTTTGGACACCTTGCTTCTCATTGTCCTAAGAGGAAGAAGAAAAAGGAACATGAGGGGCCTGAGACAGTTGCTACAACAACCATGGAGGACTTTACTTCCAAGTGTGACAAGGAATTTATTTGGTTACTCTAGTATCCAGTGTCGGTAGTGGAGGATTTGGGGGTGATATCACATGGATTGTTGATAGTGGAGCCTCTTGTCACGTTACGAGAATCTAGCAAGTGTTCCTTATTATCACTGAGACAGGTCATGGCTGAATGGTGGAGAGTGAAGGTGGTATGGCGCGAGCTGTACATGGAGTTGGAAGGGTTATATTTATATTTTGACTCGATTATGGAGGATTCCTGGAGCTTGATGGAGTTCTCTCTGTTCCAGGGTTGAGGGTTAACTTTCTATTAGTCTCATCCTTGGAGGATGTTGGATATTGTAGTTTGTTCAAGAGAGGACATGTATTTATCTACAGGGAGGGAGTGGACCTGATGGAACCACAGTTGATTGGTGATCAGATGGGAAGGTTGTACATGTTGTGAGGACAACCTTAAGGATATGATTCAACGTCAGATGAGGAGCAGGAGGCTCCTGAGACAATAGTGAGCCCAAGGATTCAGTCTTGCATTCTAAGAGAATAGAGGGAGTCTCTTATGAGCACCGGCAGGAGGCTCAGCTGGTGTGATCGAACCGATGCTCAGGGTGGAGAGGATTCTCCTAGGAGCTCAGGGTTTAGAGTGGTCGTCGGGATAAGATCTTCTAGTTCAATTTTTGTGCAGGTGTTGAGGATGGCTCTAGGTTCAAAGGGAGCTCCTACTGAGCACAGTGTGATGGGACTAGATGATGGAGATGGAATTGAGTACATCCCTTTCTAAGAGGGAGTGTTATATTTTTAGCTCGGGAGGTACTCTGCATGTGTACTGTCTTGTATGCAGAAGTTACCTTGTACCTACACTACTAGACACTTGACTTTGTAATGGATTTTTATAAAGTTGTGATAAAGTGGTTCTTTTATTAAAGTAACTTTTTTAATAAAATGTACCTTCTAATATTAAAGTGACTTTATTTCATAAAGTGCACCTATGTTATAAAGTGAAAATGTAATTTAATATTTTATGTAATTTATTTTGGAGGGAATGAATCATGACCCTTGATATTGTAAAGGAAAGATTAGATCTTGGCCATTAGATCTAGGGTTGGAGAAGGTGAAGGGTCACTTTTAGATTATAAGAGAATGCATTGGGTAGTGTGCAAGACACAAGAGCAGGAGATTGAGAGAGATTTTCGAGTAAGCTTGAGAGAGGGAAATTAGGGTAGCAAAGAGGGAACATTTCCTAAGAGATTTTGGGAACAAACCCCAAGGAAACATTTATGTTTGAGTGCTGAGTGGTTTTTTTACTATTGGAGGTTGTATTGTACAGATCAGTACAATTCGTACAGACTATACAACAAGGGGAAGAGGGCACAGAAATCGAGGCAAGATGAGCACATTTGTCAAGGTTGTTTAGAGGGTTTTTATTGCTGCTACTGGGTCATATAGAACAGTCTATACAATAGACTGTGTGCATGGATTTCAAGGTGCATATTTTTTGGGTGGTTCGTACAGCAGTACGGACTTGGCATGAATTTCAAGGAAGAACTTGTGGGGACTATTTTAGTGTGTTGTAAGTGGATTTCTCTTGTTGGAATATGTATTGTTGTTGTTGATATGTACTTTCCTAAAGCTGAATAATAAATCTCTCTCTCTCTCTCTCTCTCTCTCTCTCTCTCTCTCTCTCTCTCTCTCTCTCTCTCTCTCATTGGGTTTCCACACATTGGGGTTTTCCCTAGCATTGCCTAAATTTCTGAGTTTTTATGAGTTGAATGGTTGTTGTTCACTATGTTTATTCCACTGCAAAATTTCTTAGCAATGTGTATTTCTACTTATGGTAATTTATGAATGTGGGTTTAGAAATTTCAGAGTTCATAGAAGACAATTATCTCTAGGTTTCTAAGTGTATGAAATAATTTAATACTTGTTGATTTTTCCATTAAATTTCTACATGGTATTAGATCTTGGGCTCTGAGTGATAGTGAACAGTGATATTTTTTGGCAAGGGTTGAAGGGGGAAATCAGTTGTTTGTTTTCCTTTGAATAGTGACAGGGAATATGGTTGCATGCATTATATTTGAGGATCGGTTGGATGACATTTCCAACTATTCGTAGTGGAAGTTCTGGATGTCATTTGTTCTCAAGGAGAACACAATTTGGAACTATGTCAGTTATGTTGTTGTGGCTTTTGTTATCCCCTATCCTAGGGATAACGAAGGAGATTATGTCTGGAGGCCCATCGGTCCTAGACATGGATTACTGAGAGCCATATGACTTGATCTTGGCCCTGGAGGGCCCATATTTTCTTCAATGCATCCTATCTATCAACATCAACAACATCCATCCCATCAGTCTGATTCTGAAGTAGAATTGAGTCTTACTCCATGAGGTAATGAGTCTCGGTATCATGGTATGTGTCACTCTAGTTTTCGAAGCATTTTAATATGTGCACTGAACTCTCTTTTGTTTCATGACGTTTGCTTGGAAATTATTCTCTTTAACTTGTCGATACTTGGGGGAGTGACAAAGTGCCCTAGTAAGGAGGTTCTCTTAGGGATGAGTTTCCACTGGGTGGGTCTATGAAAGGTCATCGCCCATTCCTTCCATACTTACCACTTTTCATCATTGTCCCTCTCATCTTTCCCTCTACCTTAGTTCAGGCATTGGGCTTGATAAGCTAGTAAGCGTTGTACATTTCCTCGTGGGAAGAAGGGGCTGAAGGCCCAGAGGGTAAAAGTAGCTGGAAAAGCTTAAAATCTAAAATGAAAACTTGAGATGCTTCGCCCATGGATTCCCGAGAAAGAAATAAATGGCTTCTCAGCAAGAAAAGGGGATCCGTAAAATAAATTAAAATAAAAAATCAAGATCTAATTGGTGGATAAGAGGTCTCATCATGAGCCGACCTATTATGTCCACGGGCATATAGCAGTATGACACTGCCATCCATCTGGTCACCAAACCAGGGTAGTGGCTCTTAGTGGCATATCCAAGAGAAAGGGGGTCTCACCACGAGGCAACCTTCTCATTTCCATGAAGTGCTTATGGGTAACGCTGTCACCACTAGTCAACACGCTAGGATAGTGCCCTCCAACTATTCTCTTGAAAATAAAAAGCAATAAGAAAAATAATAAAAGGCATTGAATGGGCTAGGAACAATGGCATCCATAACAAAGTGCAGCTCGCCCTCTATAGAGGAACCCACAGGTAAGACCTGCATTTCCTTGTTATCAATGCACCCCTTGCCCAAACATTCCCTACACCATCTCATACATCTACATGACCTAGATTGGTCTTCATCTAGGAAACACCCCAAACTTAAGGAGGATTATCCCTGTAAGACATCTTGAGAACCTCTCCAAACCTGGCTTGTTAAACTGCATAATGTATTTGAGCGTTTGTCTAGGTAAAGGGGGGTTTGACGCATATGTTTAGATAATTTGATTATTAGATGTGATTGACATTGCTATGATCCATGTGACTTATGATCCCATGGAGGGCATACTTGTTTTTGCTGCGGGACCATGCCTGACGGATAGGTACATATGGGAGATGATTAGTTTGTACCTCCATGGGGCTAAAATCCCACCAAATGGATGTTGTGACCCCAGCCAGGGGTAGAGAGACACCAGGGGCTTGCACCACAATAAAAGAAGGATGTTCCACCAGAGACACTTTGGTAATCCTGGACCTAGGGGGATCTTGCTCTCCCCCCTGAAATTTGGCCTTGGGAGGCCCATGACGTCACCCTTGTGACCCAACGTCAGATGGACATGATGGAGGCAGTTTTGTGCCAAATGGCACATGTGGCATCAACCAAAGGCCTTGGAAAGCCTAACGTTTTTCTCATGGATTCCTGGTGTCCCACCTATGAGGCCCAACACCACCCTAAGAGGGCATGCCGTCACCTCTAATTCACATTTTAGGGTTTAATTATTTAAATTTATTTAAAAACTGGATTTTTGATGTAATTTGGCCATGTTGGCCTTTTCTGACCTAAATTGTAATTAAAGGTCATTATCATTGTATAAATAAGAGACAAATATCTTGTATTTTTCATCATCTTTCACTCACACAAGTGTCAGGTCTGAAATTCGTCCCTCTTTAAGGGTATTTGGATGAAATTAAGTGATGTGCAACTTCTTGGAGAGGATATTCTTGGTGTATTTTGGCATTTTCATGGTGGAAAGTCTTCAACTAAGGTTTTTTTGCTAGATTATTCTTGATGAAGTAAGTAAATATGTAATTCTTCATTTATTTTTGAATGGTTATGGTAAATTTGCTTGTTCATTTCGAAGATTATGAAATTGCTAGTTTGAAACCCTGGGGGGAAAGCATAGGTTATTATCCTTTTCCTTATAAGTTTCCACCTACTTGAATTTGCTAGAAAACATCTCTTTTGGAGAATACACTAGAGACATATCTTTGTATCACTCTAGTAGCATTGCTTCATTAGCTTCATACATTTTATTTTAAGCTTGATCTAAGGAAGAAGGAAATTGCTAGGGCCTAAGGTTACTTACTTCCTAGCATATTTTCCTTCTAGGGTTTAGATATCAATGCCTTAGATTACTAACACTTCAATCATCTCACCCATCCCTTTAGATTACCTATTATCATTTGTTGTTTTCCTCTAATAATCTTCGTTGCAAACTTTGACTCCATTACCCTAAAAGGCACTAGTCCACTCCTCACAAGTGATTGGTTGACCAAGCAACTCTTAAACCATCTTCCCTAAGACTTTTACTAACTCTTACTAACTCTAAATTAGAATAATTCACTAACTAATTTTCGGTTGTTGCAAAGAATTGCTACAACCATCTATAATAGCAACAAGTTCATCCTAAAATCAAGATTAAAAGCTATTAAACATTGCCATAATTATTTCTGACAACTATTATCATTTTTTCAACTTAAGGACTATTGCATCTTTTCATTTTTAAGAATTATTAAGGCCTAATTGTTGTGGTTGTTTCTAAATATTCATTGATGTTATAAATATTTACATCGCTTCAGTCTTATATCAACTTTTTTATCTTCCAAAAGTTTATGGTTTTATGAAGCGTTGACATCATATGGTTCTTGCAAACAACATTTATTTTCTACTTGTTATCTTTTTTTGGGCATGTACACTTAAATTATATTTTGCTTCATCTCAATAAAACCTTGGAACTTTTGATTAGAGTGACCTGTGAGAGGGGTGGTACTTTCTTGTAACTGTTACCTTAGCCTTCTCAAACCCCTAGGTCAGTGGGGACGTCTCCCCTAGGGTACTACTCCTAAATAGAAAGAGGTGTCATGTTAAGGTGACAGTGATAAGTCATCCTCCTTGTTACGCCAATTAAGTATCCACTTCCCTTTGTCTTTGGGCAAGTACAAATTGTGTAATAACATTTTGGTGTCGTTGTCAGGGATCACTGAATCAATTTTCCTCAAAGATGATACTTTTCAGTAAGCCTTTACTCAAATCCTTTATATTACAAATATTACCTGGTGACTCCAATGAGGGTGATCCCCTCATCCCTGTGATAGTTTCAAGAAAACTATCTGGTGACTCCACAAACATCAGGGAGGTATACCAACCCTCCCAAGTCCTTCAGAAGAAAACCTCCCTGAAACTCTCTTATAGTAAAATCATTATTTGGAGGAAATCTTCCTTTAAACACAATGTCTAGCGTAGGAACTCATACTGTTAATCCAAATCAAGCTAATAGAGAGAAACAATGGTCATCCAAGCTCTTCAAACCATTAGACATGAAAAACATACCAGGATACCCTAGTAAAATGCCCCCTAAGTATGAGAAATGGTTGCCTAAATTCATTGGTAATTATGTAGTCAATGTCGAGGATCATATGAGAAACTTATGATCCTTATTTCAGCTTCATCCTATCAGTGATGATGTTGAATACTTAGCTATGAAATTGTTCCCTGCTACCCTCCATGATAGCGCTAGACGATGGTACAATGGTCTATTTGACGCTAGTATTAAAACCATGGATAAATTGGAGGAAATATTCCTCAAATGATGGAGTGTCAAGGAAGACCCCAACATGTTGTTGATAAGGCTGAACAACCTCACAAAACAAGAGAATGAAACTATTATGGAATTTCATGATAAATTTGAAAACTTAATGCAAACAATCCTAGTGAGCCATCATCCTTTAGATAGTTTCCTTCTCTTTCTTTACACCAAAGCATTTACAGGAGATATGGGATTTCTCCTCAGAGATAAAGCCCCTAAAACAATACAAGAATACCAAGAGGTAGCTACAAGGATTGAAGACAATCTATCTCCATCTAGAGTTGATCCTTTCTCTTCCCCAAGAGTCAAAGTGGTTGCTAAACCTAAGATAGTCCATAATGTTGAACCTACTTCAGATATTAGCACTAGCTTAGAAAAGCTACAGTTGACTGTAGATGGCATCATAAAAAACCAAGAGTTAATGATGAATAGGATTGTCAACTTGGGAAGAGCTCAGCAATAAGCCCCTAGGGTTCCTTACAAAGGGAAATTCCAGAAAGAACTCAAGTTTTTAGAGCAAAAAATTATCAATAAGTTCCGAATACTTTATCCCCCGCAAACATGGTAGATGAAAACCCCTGGTGATTGCAATGTAGAGACTCACATTGGGAGCATGAGTGTCCCCTCAACAATGGTGAACATGACCAAGTGAACAGTGTCAATCATACCATTGAAGGTCCTCAATATTTCCTTAATTTCACACTTGAATAACATCAAGAAGGCATAAAGGAAGCAACCAGGAAGTCTAGGATGGAGGTGATAAATAGCCTTGACCAAGAGTCGAGAGAAAAGTTGAAGAAGAAAGAATTCCAAGTGTACACTAGGAAAAAGTGAATGAATCAACCTCTCTCTACTGGTCCTGTAATTTCAGAAACAAGACCTCCACCTATGAACATACTTCTTCCTAAAAATCCTCCCAAAACCGACAAGGTGGATTTGGATTTTGACTTTGAAGGTGCATTGGAAAAAATGCACGTAAGCATTCCACTAAGGGAAGTCATCAAGGTCCCATCTGTAAAAGAAATGTTCGAAAACTTTTTCAAAGTATCGGATGAGCCAATGGACCCTCCTATCATGTTACAAGTAGAACATTTTAGGGTTCAGTATGATGGACACCCTCCTTTCTTCATGACATTATTGGTTAATAACAAATGCCTTAACAATTGTATGCTTGATTCAAGAGCAGGTGATAACATGATGTCTTTGAAGGTCATGGAGAAAGTAGGCCTAAAGGCCACATGACCTTAAAGGAATGTATGGGGTTTTGAATCCAGGTCCATACCCACTCATGGGGTGGTTGTTGTAGGAAAATCTCCCTGCAGACAGGTAGATCGCCTCTAAGGCTTGACCTTAACCCTAGACAGAAAAATGCTTAA
>ML787700.1:671455-746955 GCA_009831015.1 Picea engelmannii | reverse complement strand
AGGCTGTAGTGGCACTCTCAACTACAGAAGTTGAATACATGGCAGCCACTCATGCAAGCAAGGAAGTAGTATGGTTACAAAGATTATGTTTAGGTATTGGGTTGGTACAACAAGCAGTGAGATTAGATTGTGACAGTCAGAGTGCAGTATTCCTGGTAAAGAACCCAGCTTATCATTCGAAGACAAAGCATATTGATGTTCAGTATCACTTTGTGAGAGACATGGTTGAGGAAAAGAAGGTGTTGCTGGAAAAGGTTGACACTTTGAAGAACGTTGCAGATTCAGTAACAAAGTCTGTGAGCACAGAAAAGTTCTCCTGGTGTAGAGAAACAATGGGCATTGCTTCCCTGTGTTGTTGACTATATAATCCCCTAGACCCCTGGATGCAAAGAAAACAACAAGTGGGAGAATGTTGGGTATATGTGTTATATTCTTTGCATGTGTGTGTGTGGGCGCGTCAGATACGACAACTGTGTCTGATGATCCCTACTACTAGAGCTCTGTCGTGTGTGTTGGGCGCTTTCCTAGGGGGGTCCTAGGGGGGGTAGGTATGCCCCCCCTTGGTTACGTGTAGTGTTCAGCAATGGGCGGTATCCCGGGGACGACGAGGTTCGGGAAGCGCCCCGAAATGTTTTTTTGGGGGGGTGGTTTTTTGCTATTTTTAGCGGATTTTGCTATTTTTAGCAGATTTGTAAATTAATCCCGGATTAAGGGATTAGGGTTTTGGTATCTACGGAATACCTAAAAACATTGTATATATTGTATGGAGAATGGTGAAATTTGATATAATGAATATAAGAAAGGTTTTCCCGGTTGAGGGTTTCCGGTATAAAATATTTGTGTACTCTCTGTATGAGCCATTGATTAATTTATGTATTGCTTAAGAATATATATGCATTGCTTTACTTCGCAGGTTTAAAACTTACATGGAGGACTTTGCTTCCATGTATGGCAGGGAATTTTATTTGGTTACTCTAGTATCCAATGTCGGTAGTGGAGGATTTGGGGGTGATATCAGATGGATTGTTGATAGTGGAGCTTCTTGTCACATGACGAGAACCTAGCGAGTATTCCTTTTTATCACCGAGACAGGTCCTGAACGACTGGTGGAGAGTGAAGGTGGTATGGCGTGAGTTTTACGTGGACTTGGAAGGGTAATATTCTGACTCGAGTATGGAGTATTCCTAGAGATTGATGGAGTTCTCTTTGTTCCAGGGTTGAGGGTAAAATTTCTCTCTCTCTCAGCCTTGGAGGATGCTGGATATTGTACATTTTTCAAGAGATGACATGTATTTATCTACAGGGAGGGAGCGGACCCAGTGGAACCACATATGATTGGTGATTGGGTGGGAAGGTTGTACATGTTTTGAGGAAAACCTTCAGGATATGATTCAACGTCAGATGAGGACCAGGAGGCTCCTGAGACTGCGGCGGGCCTAAGGATTCAGTCTTGCATTCCGAGAGAAGAGAGGGAATCTCTTATGAGAATCAGTAGGAGGCTCATCTGGTGTGATCTAACCGATGCTCAGGGTGGAGTGAATTCTCCTAGGAGATTAGTGTTCAGATTGGATGTCAGGAGAATGTCTTTCAGTTTGAGTTTTGTGCAATTGTTGAGGATGGCTCTAGGTTCAGAGGGAGCTCCTACTGAGCACAGTGTGATGGGACCAAATGATGGATATGGCAACAAGTACATCCCTCGCTAAGAGAGAGAGTTATCTTTTTAACTTGTGAGGTACTCCACATGTCTGTCTTGTATGCGGAAGTTACCATGTACCTACACTACTAGACACTTGACTTTGTAATGGGTTTTTATAAAGTTGTGATAAAGTGGCTCTTTTATTAAAGTGATTTTTTTAATAAAGTGTACCCTCTAATATTAAAGTGACTTTATTTTATAAAGTGCGTGTATGTTATAAAGTGAAAATGTACTTTAATATTTTAAGTGATTTATTTTGGAGGGAATGAATCATGACCCTTGATCTTGTAAAGGAAAGATTAGATCTTGGCCATTAGATCTAGGGTTGGAGAAGGTGAAGGGTCACTTTCATATTATAAGAGAATGCATTGGGTAGTGTGCAAGACACAAGAGAAGGAGATTGAGAGAGATTTTTGAGTAAGCTTGAGAGAGGGAAATTAGGGCAGAAAAGAGAGCACATTTCCTAAGAGATTTTGGGCACAAATCCCAAGGAAACATTTATGTTGGATTGTTGAGTGATTTTTTTACTATTGGAGGTTGTATTGTATGGATTTGTACAATCCATACAGCAAGGGGAAGAGGGAACGAAAATCGAGGCAAGATGGGAACATTTTTGAGGTTGTTTAGAGGATTTTCTTGTTGCTATTGGGTCATACAGAACAGTCTGTACAATAGACTATCTGCACATATTTCAAGGTGCATATTTTATGGGTGGTTTGTACAACAATACGGATTTGGAATGGATTTCGAGGCAGGACTTGTAGGGATTGTTTTAGTGTGTTGTAAGTGGATTTATCTTGCTGGAATATGTATAGTTGTTGTTGATATGTACTTTCTTGAAGCTGAATAATAAATCTCTCTCTCTGTCATCGGGTTTCCCCACATTAGGGTTTTCCCTGGAATTGCCTAAATTTCGTAATTTTTCTGAGTTGAATGGTTGTTGTTCATTATGTTTATTCCTCTACGAAATTGATTATCAATGTGTATTTCTGCTTATGGTAATTTCTGAATGTGGTTTTAGACATTTCATAGTTCATAGAAGATAGGTATCTCTAGGTTGCTAAGTGTATGACAAAATTTAGTACTTGTTGATTTTTTCATTAAATTTCTATAGAACTTAGCTTCTTCGACCATGTCATCATGAAACACGACAAAACACTCATAAAATCATATGAAATTAAGAAAAAATTGTTGAAGGTGTTCCCCCAACATACTCCCTTCATGGACACCACAAAATCATATAATCTATGGAAGAACATCGACCATCTACAAATGGCTCATATGTTGCAATGTCCAAAATTTTGTATGACCCAAAAATTGATGCCATAAATTGTTAGTGTCATCGACATTAACCACCATAGAAATAAATCCTTTTGTTTTGAGGAAGGGATAGACTTCCCCAACTTGTGCATATGATTAGATTTGCAATTTTTTCATCTATAAGACTTTTGCAATTGATATTATTGTTTAAAGAGTATTCATTTCATATGAATGCAATTAATCGAAGAGACTTGTTATCACAATGTCTTGAGGAAACCACTTTAAAACCATTATTTATATATTTTATTACAAATTGATCTAGCCAAAATTCCACTTTTTTGGTTGAATGATGCAATAAATAGAAAGAAGGTTGGGCCCAACACGTAGAACATGAAGGAATTCTCCAAACTTTGTATTTTCAATAATGACATCACCACATATTAACATTGGCAGGGCTAAGTTATCACCGATAATCACCTTCTCACCACTAATGTTGTCGTCAAAAATCAAAGATAATGTGTTGGTGCTTACTATGACATCCATGGTAGCTCCATAATTAGAAACCTAACCCTATGAAGTGGAGGACTAACATGTAGAGTTCACAATGAGATTTTCATTGTAAGA
Source organism: Picea engelmannii (assembly GCA_009831015.1). NCBI lineage: Eukaryota > Viridiplantae > Streptophyta > Pinopsida > Pinales > Pinaceae > Picea > Picea engelmannii. The sequence goes on along the minus strand of ML787700.1, from coordinate 743,375 downwards.
TGGATCCATTAGGTTTAATAATACCATTATAAAACCAAAAAAATGTAGGTAATCTTAGGAAAAATGAGGCATTAGCCTTGAAAAGGGTGAAAGACTTTAAGATTATCCAAGGAAACCCTAGAAGAGAAGTGTCGACCTTTGAGTAGGTTTTATTCTTATAGAACCCCTAAAAAGAATATTAATAGAATAATGATCTGGAAACCTCAGTTTTGTAGCGCTTAGGGAAATACTACGAGCCAAAAATATCTAGATCAATGGTATATTTAGGAGGCTAAGGTATGCACACCCACTCTAATACCATTTTGAAATTCACAAGTGAAAGCAAGCATTAGATAAATTTTGAAATTTTGACCAAAAAAATGGGCCTCAAAATAAAACAAATGTGCTATCAACACCAACGCTAATAGAACCAAAAGGATCCAAGATGATGATGTCAAACCATAAGGGTAAATAGTTTTGGAGGGAAAAAAACTACTTTTTTTGTCATATTTTCCACTTATCTCCTTATAGGTTTACTTGAACTTCAAGTGTAGATACTCGTTTGATTTGGATACTCCTTGGATGCATGATTTCACGTATTTCCACTTTGTCTCACTGTGGATTTTTCAAAAGTATCCAGAGTGAGTTAGAAAAACAGGATCGCGGAGAAATAAAATAAAACAAATGCGTAAATAAAACACAGAAGATACACAATAAAATAGACACAAATATATGTGGTTCACCCAGTGTGGGCTACATCCACAAGAGAAATTTCCAAGTCCTTCCTTATTATTATCCATCAAAATGAAGGGATACAACCTACAACTCAACCATTGTAACTTCATCTTCCCTCTCTCACAGTCTCATCTCTTAGAATACAATATTCACACATACACAACTGAAATACAATTCCCTCATAAAAGAGGGTTTCCTTCTAGGGAAAAAAATCCCTAAAATAACTTCTATTGTCAGATCTATGACCTTATAATGAACGGTTAAGATTGACTACGAAATTACAATATTTTACAAGGAATTTTTTCCCAAAATTTCACTTCGTGGGAGTTTCCCCTGAATCCCCTGCCAGGGAGGGATAGACCCCCATGGTGAAAATAGTGGGGGGGAAATCCCCCCCACACCTCCCCCCCCCCCCATTAGGGAACGGGGTCCAAGCACGGTTCAAACAAACCTAAGAATCAAGAAGATAATTAGGCTCCACAACCAACAATCTCCCACTTGGAGACTGATCACAACAACTCCATTATTGTTGTACATGTTGGAACATGATCCACCTTGGACCTGGAAAATTTCTCATCTTCACATTCATGCTTGAAGACCAACTGAAACTGAGAAAGAACTCAATCTCTCCCTATTTACTACCTTTGCTAACATGTCTGCAGGATTATGCATAGTATGTATCTTTTCCAACTTCAAATGTCCATCTTCCAAGACGGATCGTATGAAATGGTACCTAAGTTGTATATGTTTAGTCTTAGAATGTAAGGTTGAGTTATTTGCAAGATAAATGGAACTCTCGTTGCCATAGTACAACCAACTATTCTCCTTCTTCTTTCTCAATTCCTCCATAAGCCTCTATAACCAAATAATTTATTTACTAGCCTTTGTAGCAACAACATACTCTTCTTCCATTGTTGAAAGTGTAACAACCATTTGCAATTTCGAAATACAACTTATTGTTGTTCCACCTACAATAAAAACATACTCTATGGTACTCATGCTATCTTTATCACCTACCATATCTAAATCAACATGTCCCTGTAAAACAATGTCTGAACCTCCAAAACATAATGCATGAGTAGCAGTACCTCTCAAATACCTGAGAATCCACTTTACTGCCTCTTAATGTTCTTTTCTTGGATTGTTCATATACCTTCTCACACTGCATGTGCAATATCTGGTCTTGTGCAAACCATCGCATACATCAAGACCTCAATTGTTGGTGAATAAGGGACCCTGGACATGTATGTTATCTTGTCCTATGTCTTTGGAAACAAATCCTTGGTTAATTTGAAATGGTTGGCCAAAGGTGTACTAACTATTTTTTCATTCTGCATTCTAAACCTCTCCAACACCTTCTCTATGTACTCACCCTGAGACAATGTCAATTTGTGATTTTTCATGTCTCTTGTTATTCTCATACCAAGGGTTTTCTTTGCAACACCCAAATCCTTCATCACAGATGAATTAGATAATTTCTTCTTGAGCAGATTTATATCCTATATGTTAGACTCTGCAACAAGCATGTCATCTACATACAATAACAAGATAATATAGCTTCCATTTTCTCGCCTTTTAAAACAAACACAATGATCAGAATGACATCTACTATAACCTTGTTCTGTCATAAATATTTCAAACTTCAAATACCACTACCTTGGAGCTTTCTTTAGGCCATACAATCTTTTCTTCAACCTGCATTCCCCTGTGGTTGTTGCATATAAATCTCTTCATCCAAATCCCCATGGAGAAAAGTTGTTTTTACATCTAAATGTTCAAGATGCAAATATTCTACTGCCATAAGACTTAAAATAGTCCAAATTGAAAGCATGTTAACAACAGGAGAAAATATTTCATCAACATCTATATCTTTCTTTTCTGCAAACCCCTTTACAACAAGTCTATCCTTGTACCATTTTTTCCCCCATCTTCTTCCTTCAACCTGTAAACCCATTTATTCAACAATGCTCTTTTTCCTACAAGAAACTGAACCAAGTTCCAAGTCTGGTTATTTAAAAAAGGAATCCATTTCCTCTTTCATGCCTTGCTCCCACTTCCTTTTAGTGTCTACCTACATTGCCTCTTCATAACTTTCCGGTTCACCCGAATCATTCAACAATAAATAATACAATAAAGGAGAGCATCATTCAGGGAGTCTACTTAACCTGGTAGATATACTAAAAACACTTGTAGGGGTTTGAGGTACCTTTTTCTCCTGTACATTTTGATTTTCTAGTACCTTTGGAATTTATTTTTCAGTGATCGCATCAAACACTATGCATTCTAGTTTTTCTTTTTCTCGTTTCCTTCCCTATAACTGATCTTTGTACATTACCTTCTCATTGAATATGACATATCTACTCCTAATGATTTTGTGATTTTCATAATCCCATAAGTGATAACCAAAACCATTAACATCATAGTCAATAAAGTTACACTTCTTGGATTTTGCCTCAATATTTGTTCCATTTTCTTTATCAATATGGACAAATGTTTCACAATTGAAAGTCTTCAAAAATTAATAGTTTACCTTTTTACATGTCCATGCCTCCTCTGGAATTCCACCATCCAAAGAGATTGAAGGTCCTTTGTTTATTAAGTAAACAATAGTATCTACAACATCTTCCGAAAACTGTAATGGTAACCCTCCATGCAATCTCATACTCCTTGCACACTGCATGATTGTCATGTTCATCCTTTTTGACACACCATTTTTTGTGGTGTTCCTAGAAATTTTTTCTCTCTACGAATCTCATGGTATGAACAGTAATCATCAAACTCCTTGTTGCAATATTCACCTTTGTTGTCTGATCTTAGACACTTCAACATTTTTCTTGTCTCATTCTCAATCAAATATTTCAATTTCTTAAAAGTATCAAAAACATCAGATTTTTGTCGAATGCAATAAACCCAAGTTTTTCTAGTTGCTTCATCAATAAAAAGAGCCACCAAGAGATGATACCTGAGTTGGTCCCTATATGTCTGTATGCACAAGCTCTAATCTTTCACTCTTATTTTATTTTCCGAATTTGAGAAATCTGACTCTCTTTTGTTTTCCATAAACACAGTGCTCATAGAAATCAAAATCAATTTGTTTAATGTCCGGAAAAAAAATTATTTTGTGAAGTATCTGCATCTCCTTCTCACTCATGTGTCCAAGCCTATGATTCCATAGTGTTGTATCCACTCCTATAGAATCTAAAGAGACATAAGAGTCAGTATTACCAGTACATAAATACAATGTACCTACATTCTCTCATTTTTCCATCACCAGTGATCCTTTCGTGACCTTCCATGTCTTATCTGTAAATATAGATATAAATCCTTCACTTGCCAACTTCCCTATTGAAATAATATTTTTCCTTAGATTTGGAACATGTCTTACCTCTTTCAACAACCATTGGTTTCCATTCTTTTTCTTTATTTGTACTGTTGGTGAAATTATATGCATAATATATTACCAAACATAAATTATCGACCAGGATTCGTAATCAACAGATTTGTTACACTATATGTTCTAGCAACAGGTGGTTTAACTATTTCTGATGAGTATAGAATAAAGAATAAACAATCAATAACATAACACTATGTTTTTGGAATATTTGAACATTTCACACAACTTCAAACTAGAAGATAAAGCGCATAGTAAAACTCTCAAACAAACACTCAGTTGAAAAGGTTATTGCTCAGATAACAAGTATGTTCATTGTAGGCTCATGAAATGAAGAGATGAACTAAGACCTTGCTTCTTGTAGCAATTGAATTCACATAGAAATTAACAATTCACTTTATTTACTCTTGGAAATAAACCAATCATGACCTAATCAATTCCAATCAAACCTTCCTCAATACAGGAGACACTCAATATGATTGAAAGAATTCGTTACTGAAGCATGAAGGGTGAGATATGAATTCTACGTGTTCATGTACCTACTAAGGACAACACAATTATTAAGACTTTCAAACTCAGAACAATAACAATTCCTTATATAACAATCTCAAACACCTATCCATCTTTTGTTGACTAATTATCACTTTGCATAAACATAAATGGAATCATCCACTATGCCCAATGTATAACTGTTCATTCACACTGATTCAAAATCAAATCTATTTAGAAATCTGTATTGTATTTAGGAAAGTTCAAACACTTAGAATCATTTGCAACACACAATTATTATATTTGCACACTCACACAATTAACTTATGCCACACATAAACATATACAGGGAGGCTTACCTTGGTTGGGGAGGTGGGCCCTTGCCGAACCAACAAGGTACCTCTAAAGAAATTACAGACTAAAACACTTTACTCATACCCATGAATTACACAAACTAGCATTTGTATTCCTTCAATTGATCATGTGAATCAGTAGTTCAACATTTCATTTATCAGCATAATAGTGTATATCATTCCCTTCTCAGTACTCCTTCCTTCATATTTATATAAGGAAATTCAATGGATATGGATCAGAACAAATCCCCCAACTCAGAATCCGTTTAAACTGTTTATGCACAAAATATGGGTTTTTCACCAGATTTTACAAATTCAGGTTAAAGATCCTTCAGTATTTCTCTATCCGTTGTGAATTTTGAGAAAATATTTTTGGGTTTTGTAGATGGATAGATTTTGTAAAAACCCAATAGGTTGTGTTGCAATATTGGCTTCCATCTGTACTAAAAGCATGGCGCAATATGGCAGTTTAGAAATATTTGATGATTTTTGGCTGAATCGTTCCCCCTGAGATGGAGGTCCACATGTGTGATATGGGTGAATTATTCCCAATGTGTCCTTATGTAAATTCCTCTCTGGACAAAACCCATGTCCCCAAATTTCAGTATTCATCCACATATATTCATAAATCAAGTTACAAATATGGTACCAGAATCCTGTAGGATGTTGGTACCGGACTAGCACAGTTGGTACCGAACTAGCACAATAACAGATCTTGGTACTAGATCAATGTAGAGGTGGTACCGAAATAGGAACAGAGTTAGTACCAAATATGCGTGGAGGTGGTACCGAAATAGGCGCAGAGTTGGTACCGGAATAGAACAGTTGATAGTTACAGTGATGGACCAGTGCAAGTACCAGATGATTCTCGAAGATGAGTACTAGATGAGGTGATGCCTTGTCATGAAGTTGCTTAATAATAATAAAATTAATTTATAAAGTATTTGAACATTAATTATTCAATTCTAACCATTAGTATACCACATAAATCATGACTAAATGAATATTACCTCATGTACATGTAAAAGTAGCTAAAGGATGTAACAATGAGGATAAGAGGTAAAGGGTTCATGCATCTATGGAAAAATTGGTCAAGATATGGGACAAGATAAGGCAATTGGAGGTGACAAAAAGGAGGCTCAACATTTCCCCCATGCCTTATCCATTGCATGTCCTCATGCAATAATCTCAAAATTGGATCTCCAAAATCTCAAAACTGATACTATCGTTGTCATGACTGAAAATTAATGTATTGATTTTAAAATGTTGAAACTTGAGGATTCACCCTTAATATCCTTTTCTATTACTCTTGTATATTGTTTTAGATGAAAAACTTTATTTGGTAGAGACATCTTCATGTTCATATTGTAACCTATGATTATGCTCCTTCAATTGTGCATTTTCGGTGTTGATATATCTGTGTAAAAATGTATACTCCTCGATTTCTTGCTTCAATTTTACCTGCAAATGGTAAGCTCGTAAATTCTACTATGGTGGCCTATGTTACCTTCAACCTAATTTCTCCCAATGGAACATTTTCTCCATCGCAGCTCTGAGAAAATGCACGAGACATTCCATCATGGTGGCCACTGAATTTTTCAAAAAGGTTGGTCCTTTCAAACTTCTCCTTGCATGACTAATACTCCTTGGTTTCTTTGTAAAATTGGAACACAGGTTCATGTCAATCTACCCCCATGTCGGGCTTAAAATAGGTCTCCAACGGATGTAGTGTAACAACAATGCTCGAGGAAAGGGTTTAGTACCAGAACAAGAAAGCTAAAATAAGTAACAAGGGGCAGAAACCAAGTGACAGGATGGATGATTTTTTCTCATTCATGACGACAACCACTTCATAAAGGAATTCAGTGATAATAGGATGGATTCATTGGTAATCTTAGCAAACAAGAGTGGAATACACATGGAAGTTGCACTTAAAGAAATAATGATGGTGATATTGATAGATTAAGATGGAAATTGTACATGAAAATAACCAAACATTTTAGCACATAATTTATATAATCCTTAATGGAAAGAATGTAATAACCAGGTCGTACCTTCATTACCTAAAGTGTGATTTGTTAAACAAGGGAAATATCAAGTATAGAACAATTTTTCTAAAATTCCACCACTAGTACCGGACCACATGCTTAGTACCGAACCACCATAGGCTTAGTACCATACCACCACAGAAAATTGTTTCTTCAGTACCAGATGAAAATTTGATGAGGTATCTGAAGATGTATTCTGCAAACAGGAATTTGTAGGCTTCTCCTTGTGGCTAGCATACTCTGAGTATCAAGTTGTAGAAGATGCTAGCAATTATTGTTGTTGTAGGAAGAAACATATGAATGTGTTTTGTTGAAGTATCATGCTGGAAAAACTGCAATCAACACATTGATGTAGGAATGTTGAAATTGCAACGAAAGTGTTGTAAAATGATTGGGTTCCAAGCTCTTTAACAAGAAAGAAAATTTAGTTGGGCAACCTCCTCTTTATGGAACCAAACTAAGCACATCTTATGTTGCCACTTCAATTTTATTGGAAAATAAGCCTAACTACTACTGTTCTATGAATTTTTCTCGAGCCCAGATCAGTTAATGATCGCCGGTGTTTTCAGTTTTAAGGAGTCTGGAAAACTTAAAGAAAATTCCATCTACTGTCTCGTGGATTTTCTCGAGCTCGGGCCAGTTCCTTCTTTCCAGTGTTTTCAATTTTTAGGAGTCTAAAAAACTTAAAGAAAACTCCATCTACTGTCCCATGGATTTTTCTCAAGCCCAGGCCAGTTCTTGCTCGCCGGTGTTTTCAATTTTTAGGAGACTGAAAAACTTAAAGAAAACTCCATTAGGTTCATTTTCCATAAGTAATTTGACAAGGCTAGATAAAGGAATAAAATTACACATGGTAGATTTCATTCTTATTGGATTATAGTGATCATAGTACTAGTACCAGAATAGAACAGTACCAGAACAGAGCAGTACCAGAATAGAATTTTGTAGTACTGGAATAGAATGGTACCGGAATTATGGAAATGACTATCAAATTCCAGCACCAAACATGTTGATTTAGCCTTGTCGACAGAAGTTGCAAAAGAATATGAAGGTCTCATCAACCACTCCCCCATGCCCGAGGTTTTGCATGGCCTCATGCAAGCAATGTGAGACGCTAAAAAAAGGCTTCTCGGAGAGTTGCGAACATCTGCAAAAAAACAAACCAATAGAACTAATTGAAACTAGATTTGTATTCATGCTTACAAATAGAAAATTCAGGGAAACTATCAAAAGTTGAATTATTATTTATGAATAAAATAGTTTGGAATTAACATTCAGTTTTAATTTCTATTAAAAGGATCACTTAATCGACCATCCTTGTGAAATAGTGGTCTTAAAATAGATAGGTAAGGATAAATCTCGAATGCATCTTTTTTAACAACTTAAGGAAAAAGAAGAAATTTGAAGAAATAGGTCATGAAGCACTCCCTTAAGTGTTATTTTCCATTGACAAGGATGCCTTCTCCGCTTTTGAAACCCTTCCAGTATTATGTGTGCATTCGGAGGATGAAGAGATTACCTTCTCATAAAATTCCAAACAAAATTATCATAACTTTTAGAAAGAAATTTACTATAGGAACAAAAGATCTTAAACCGATTGCATTATTAGCTTTTGGCATTCCCATTTATGAAAAGTATGAAAGATAGGTTGCATTGCAAAATTTATTTATTTATTTACTATCCTACTCTAATTGAACAAAATAAAATGTCCTTCAAGTATAGGAATACTTCTAGTGAAGCCATGTGCATAACAGGGTTAGAAATATATCCATACTCAAGTTTAAAATATAAATTTTAATGCATACCGGAGTATGAAGGACTAGCTTCTTTGATGATGAGATCAAAAAATAATGAAAATTAAAAGAGTAGTGTGACCTGACAACTAATTGTAACCATATTTCAATAGGATCAAGATATTCTTGTTTCCCTTCTTTTTTTAGGTCACACAACATGTCCTCCTTTTCCATGCTACACATATTATCTTCTCCAAGATGATTGGTCATTGGAGTACATACAAGATATGCTGAGAGGCATGCTAAAAACTATTCAATATCAGGTTCCAATGGTTGCTCTCCATTGAATTCTATCCATGATTCTTTAGTCTACTCAACAAATTGACAATAGGAATCTAAAGGGACTTCTAAATATTCTTGTGGAGAGACAACTAAATTATTCACTCTTGTCAAGATATGCTCTTCCTGAGAGGCGGATATCCTAGTTACTATTATAATGTGAGAAATTTCTTGGAGAAACATTCTTCAAGATCTTGATCATCCTGGAATTACTCTAGCTGGTTGATGATCCCTGTCTCGCAACACAAATTAGTACTCGGGGGTTCTTACAGCACCCCAAACATGATTTATCATCAAAGATCTAAATTTTAAAACTATTTGCAAAAATAAATCACACCAAACTTGAACTCCTTGTGTTACTGGCACCCTAATTTCACTAGGTTATTGGTTCACACAAGTTAGCTCATCATAAATAAAACTAAATTTGCATAAATAAAAACACACTTTTGCATAAAATAAGGAAAAATACACTTGCATTAAAAGAAAAACACATATGCATGAAAGGGAGAGGACAAACTAACATTGGAGCAACCCCACTAAAGTGGATGTGTGGGATCTTCCCTCACATCTTACTGTCTTATCTCCGCCCTTAGTTCATCCATAAAACCAATACAAAACCATTAAAGAAATCTAATTCAAATACTACCTATTACCATTTACAACTCCCCTGCAATGACGCCAAAATGTTGGTGCAATTATATGCATAATATATTACCAAACATAAATTATTGACCGAGATTCGTAATCAACACAGTGGTTACACTATATGTGTCGGAAACAGGTGGTTTAACTATGTCTAATGAGTATAGCATAAAGAAGAAACCAATAACATAACATTATTTTTGGAATATCTGAACACTTCACACAAATTCAAACTAGAACATAAAGTGCATAGTAAAACTCTCAAACAAACACTCAGTTGAAAAGGTTCTTGCTCAGATAACAAGTCTATTCATTATAAGCTCATGAAATGAAGAAATGAACTAAGACCTTGCTTCTTGTAGCAATTGAATTCACACAGCAATTAACAATTCACTCTATTTACTCTTGAAAAGAAATCAATCATGACCTAATTAATTCCAATCAAACCTTCCTCAATACAGGAGACATTGAATATGATTGAAAGACTTCATTATTGAAGCATGAAGGGTGAGATATGAATTCTATTTGTTCATGTACCTATTGAGGACAACACAATTATTAAGACTTTCAAACTCAGAACAATAACAATTCATTATCTAACAATCTCAAACGCCTATCCAGCTTTTGTTGACTAATTATCACTTTGTAGAAACATAAATAGAATCATCCACTATGCCCAATATATAATTGTTCATTCACACTGATCCAAAATAAAATCTATTTAGAAATATGTATTGTACTTAGGAAAGTTCAAACACTTAGAATCATTTGCAACACACAACTATTATATTTGCACACTCACACAATTAACTTATCCACGCATAAACATATACAGGGAGGCTTACCTTGGTTGGGGATGTAATGTTCCTGACTTGGCTAGTCTAGGAAACACTGCTAGTGTGTATGTAGGATCAAAGGTTTGCAACATATAAATGATCATACAAATAATAATCGCGACAAAGGACTACAAAGTTTGTATTATGATATCTCCCTGGATTACAAAATGGTCAAATGCGGCTGAATAACTGACAATACTCGACTAGATCAACATACAAAGGATCTTAGCCAAAATATAAATAAGCAACTGTGGTTGAATAAAATAAAAACACTYGGCTAGATAAAAGACAAAAGGATCTTAGCTGGAATACAAATAAGAAACTAAAAGATAATACCCGGAATATGGGAGCACTGCAGAATCAATGAAGAATGATGGAAGACCTGGATGATCTTCCTGGTGACTAGGGTGTGTCTTTCAACATCGAAATCAGCCAACTGGTGTCTTCCTCCTGGAATACACTGAACTATCTCTCCTGAGATGTGCCTCTTCTCCTCAATGACAAGTCATAATCTGCATAATGATGAATTAGGTCGCCGACCCTTCCTTTATAGCTTTCCAAAACCCTAAATCATGCTAAAACCCTAAATCACTGTTGAAACCCTAATTCACTGTTGACTTCTATTTTTAGCTCATAATGACTTAAAAGAATTTTTAACCCTTGTTAGCTCAATGTCACTTTCCGAATATAACACCTGTGACTAGAGTGACCTCTAGTAACCTTGTTTACCCCTCTTTAGCCCTAGTTATAGTCTAACGGAGTGGTTTAGACCATTAAGCCTCCTTTTCTGGAGCTCCTATTTGGAAAGGGACATTACAAAGGAGGTGGGACCTTGTCGAACCAACAAGGTACCTCTAAATAAATTACAGACTAAAACACTTTACTCATACCCATGAATTACACAAACTAGCATTCGAATTCCTTTAATTGACCAAGTGAATCAGTAATTCAACATTTCATTTCTCATCATAAAAGTGTATATCATTCCCTTATCAGTACTCCTTCCTTCAGATTTGTACAAGGAAATTCAATGGAGATGGATCAGAACAAATCCCCCAACTCAGAATTCGTTTAAACTGTTTATGCACAAAATCTGGGTTTTTCACCAGATTTTACAAATTCAAGTTAAAGATCCTTCAATATCTCTCTATCCGTTGTGAATTTTGAGAAACGATTTTTGGGTTTTGTAGATGGATAGATTTTCTAAAAACTCAATAGGCGGTGTTGCAATATTGGCTTCCATCCATACGAAAAGCAAGGCGCAATATGGAAATTTAGAAATATTTGATGATTTTTGGCTGAATCATTCCCCCTGATATGGAGATACACACGTGTGATATGGGTGAATTATTACCCATGTGTCTGCATGTAAACGCCACTCTGGACAAAACCCATGTCCCCAAATTTCAATATTCATCTACATCTATTCGGAAATCAAGGTATAAATCTAGTACCAGAATCATGTAGGATGCTAGTACCGGACTAGCACTGTGTAACATCCCGCTCTTGCACGCACTGAGAGAACTTATTCTTTGAGGACACTTGCTTGAAATTGATCTGGATGATTATACTTTGGGACGTTTGATTATGATTATGAGGCATTATGGACATGATGACATGTTACTTTGTTGTATTGACATAGACAGATGTTATTGACTCGATTCTCCTGAGTGTGTAGAATTTTGGACCTCGACGATGCAGAGGCACCAATGAAACCCTTGGACTCTGGATCGAGTCAAGGAGTGGACAATTGGGGTTTGATTGTTGTATTTATGACATATTTGTATCTGATTAGATGTTATGATTATACATTTTATTCTGACATGATTCTTTGATGATGCAGGCTGATGATAGCTTGCCGACCAGACTCACATGTGGAGTAGAGGGGTCACGCACGACTACCAGAGACGTTGAGGGAGAGGTGTGGACATAAGCCCTGCCATATCCTACTAGCAGTCCCGTTGTGGCTCAAATTGTAGGTTAACTATTACCTAGTTCGAGAAGACCCACAATGCCATGAGGGCAGACTGTGACAGTCGCTCACGATGATTCTAAGGGGCATGCAATAAGGCATGGGCCTTATTCCTTAGAGGCCCTTAGTCTCCCAAAAGATCACCTGATGGAGTATTGACTCCAAGGGTTTTTTATTTCTACCAAGTCATTCAAGAGGCGAGTGGCACCCTTGAAGCACGTAGTGCATCCTAAAGGGCATGTCACACAAGAAAAACAGAAAGAGGTGAGTGGCACCCTTGGAGTACATAGTGCATCCTGAAGGGCACGTCGTGCAAGGGAAACAGAATGAGGCAAGTGGCACCCTTGGAGAACCTAGTGCGTCCTGAAGGGAAGGTCATGTTGTTAACTAATAAGAGAATAAACCTAGATGGCCTTAGAACGAATAACGTGATAAGAAATATTTAAAAACAAATTCCCTAATAAAATGTTTCCCAACCTCGAAAATTAAAATCTAGGTCTAAAGTATTACTTGTGGTAAAAATAATAATAATAATAATAATAATCATTAAACATGTGACGAAAAGGGGGTAAGAAACTTGATTAAATTATTAAAATCAAATTATTGAGGGATTTAAATTTTAAAAGGGAAACGATTATTTTGTTAGACATGCTAATTGAAATTTATTAATTAAAGAGAAAAAGGGGAAAAATATAATTTTCTACACTTACTAATTTGAGTTTAGATAAAAAGGGAAAGAGGGAAATTTAAAAGAATTAGGAAACTAAGGGAAAAAGGGGGAAACATAAAGAAAAAGGGAAACATAAGGGAAAAGAAGAATGACCAACTTAGCAAGGAATCTTGCCTTTAAGAACTTTCTAAATTGAACTCAACTAGTAAATTAGTAAGGGGGAAAGTCATTAAATTGTGTAAGGGAATATGGGGACACCTAGGAGTGATTCTAGGAATGATTTTAGGTTGGTGAGGGAAATAGGAGTAATTAAATAATTAATGAAATTAATTTCTGGTGCAACGAAGGGGATGAGTGACACATGTATGGGGAGGATTTTTCTGAATTAAATTATTGAACAATAAATTAAATGGGAATTTGGGAAAGAAGTGACTTATAAATTATGTATAAAGGAGGGAGGAGGAGAAGGATGGATCTCCTCTATTATGTGTAATGTTACGCTACAGAATTTTAGACTTGACTGACTTATCTTGTGGGAGTTGGAATACCCATCTCAGTGAGGAGTGGTAGCTCGGCCTTGCGAGGCGAGTTGGGAGCTAGTTGTTCTCTGGTTCAGTGTGTGTGGCCCCTTTGTGGCTCGGGGGGCTAAGGGGGAAGAAGATTACCCCTAGCATTGGCTGGGAGGTACCGGTGAAGTCACATCAGTCAGCAAGCGGGATCCAGATGGAGCGCGCGAGACAATGACTCAGAGCGATCGACTCAGGCTATGGTACGCATGCTTTTATTCTGCATGGTAGATTATTATTTACCTTACACTTTCATTTTTGTACTTTTGACTATGTAAAGAAGGTGTTAACTTAGCATTTTAATTTAGAACTTAAAATTTCCCATAGTCGTAAGCTCACTGCTTGACTTGATTCCCTTGGCATTCAATCCCTGAATGTTGTGATTGTCCTTTGGTTTTATTGATTTGTTGTGAAGAGTTGTTCTTTTTACTTCGTCCTCATCCCTAGTTTGTCATTCCATGCCTGAGCAGTCGACCAAGAGCTGAATCAATGGTCATCACTTCGGTGCATAGTTACCTATAGATTCTAATGCCTTTCTTTTTTGTGCGTGGATGATGAGAAAAGGATGTTTTCCCAGTTGTCTACCCCTGTTGATTGTTCTTAGTTGATCTCTAATATTGCGCCTTCATGTGAATGATTAAATCTTCATTGAATGTTTGATCCTTGCTGCGATTAGCATATATTCTACTCCTGCGATTGACTATTCTTGTTGCGATCTTCTACTACTTTTCATTTTGTTGAATGATCCTTAATGAGTCTAGTTTTTAATTAATTTTTACTATTGAAAGAATCCTTAGTGTATTCGCTTCATTAAGTTGCACAAGCAATTCGTTAAAAGAGTTTTGATTCTAAACCTTTTGCATTCTTGGTTACCTCCTAGTTCGTGATTGCTATTTGGATGGCATTTTCTTTTACTTGCGGGGATGGTGATTACCTGCATTTTTTTTTATATGTATATCATTATGTCGGCTTTGAATGGAAGGACATCGTTTTAATACCTAGCGTTTCAATACATAGTGATTTCATACATAGTGTGTTAATTCTGCTAGACTATATTATGGCAGCGACATTCCTTATTTGGTCCTGTGATTTAAGGAACTAATTGACAACCACAAGTGATTAACTCTGTGACTCATCTTTGTATAACACCAGTCATATCATTTTAATAGATGGAAAAATTGTATCTACCATCCATAGCTTTTACTTCAGCAATATTTTATTTAATAGGCAGCATTGGGAAATCGGCAACGATTGGTTGTGACAGCGAACATATATACTTGTGTGCAAATTTATTGTGTGCCTACATCTATGTTTGATAGGTTTGCATTCACCTTATAATAGAGACTGTGGATCTACTAATTGACTGAGAAATTGATTGTTTTTGGCTGAGAATCTTACCCACACCTTGGGACAACAATTTTAGTGCATGATGGTTGTGCATGACAACAATTATCCATCGATTGATAGTGAGTGTATACTCAGCGTTCTTGTAGGAAAATGAACGTTGGTGTTATCCCATATGGTGTTATCCTTGTTGTGGCTGACTGCGTCTTCATTTAGTAGTTGTGCAGACAACGATTTTACCATACAAGGATTTTTCTTTACATAGATATTTTATTAAATCAACGAAATTTTTTGTTCCTTTGTCAACCCCTGTATAAATAAGATGACAACGAATTTACTAATAGACAAGAATTTTTATTTATTAGACTGAATCTCTCATCTGATTAATAGACCGCGTGTTCAGGCCATCATTTGTTAACTGCATCATTTTTAGTTGTTGATGTCATGACAGCGTGTTTACATGTGAATAACAGCGTGAGTTTATACATGGATGAGAGCGTGTTTTTGTGTATAGGTTTGACAACGATTTATAATTTTGACAGCAAGGGTAATATCCCTGTTCTTTAGCTTTCCCTTAATAGTTTGTGTTTATAAGTTCAAGTCTCTTCTCCAATTTACGCTTGCCACTTTCTAATCTGATTATGTTTAATTAAATTAGGATTATAAAGCAATTTGGTTAGCATTGATCCTCTTAATAGATACCTATTGAATTTAGGTTTTAAACCACCTACCTTTTCACCTGAATTGATTAGTGAGGCAAAGAAAACTTTAAATGAAAATTTAGTGTTGTCAAAAGGTCAAGTTGAGTACTTGAATTTGTTGAGTTATTTAATTGCAAAGGAATCTTATTTTAGATAGAAGGTCCTGATGATGTCGCTATTTAATTCTTCTTTTCACCTCATTTGGTCATGTTGTTAATTTTTATAATGATTTTTAGTTAGTGTTAAAATTTACCCGTAATCAATGGAATTGGGGATTGAGTTTAAACCATAATAATTATATTGGAAAGTTTGGTTTACGTGAATTCTCCTTATGATTATTAATATTAAATGATAATAGGATTAGATGATTGATGAGGGTTTATGAAGTCATTTTAAATGAGATGTATATAATTAAATAATATTAATATTATATACATCATGAAATACCTTTACTTATATTAAGATTTGTTTCAGGCACCTGAAGGTGCCTTGTTTAATAATTAGTGCAATTTGCTTCATGTTTGTATCACTATTGATGCATTGGCGTAACCTTGTGCATTAAGGAGAACTAATTGGGGGTTGGTCTTAGTTGTTTCACCGCACAGGCTACCTAGTCGGCACCAAGAAATCCCTCGGTTAGTTGCACAATTTAATTGAGCGACGCCACCTTGCGTCTCGTCAACTTATTGTTGGGTGCTTAGGTTTAGTCTTCCTGTTTTTGTGAGTTAATTAGGTCTCCTAGTGCGTTGACCTTGTGCTCCATAGAGGTTTCTATTTACTGATAAACGAAGTCGTTGTGTCAAGCGGTTGATGTTGTTCCTCAGCTTGTAGGCGTTGTCTTGCTTGTGTCGGGCGGTAGTTGTTTCTATCTGGATTTACTCATGTTTCGTCCAGTTGCTCGATGTGCTAGCGTGTTGAGTCATATTTGTCTGTTTCCTGATCTGTGTGCTTATGTTTGTCGTTAG
Organism: Picea engelmannii; assembly: GCA_009831015.1. Taxonomy (NCBI): domain Eukaryota; kingdom Viridiplantae; phylum Streptophyta; class Pinopsida; order Pinales; family Pinaceae; genus Picea; species Picea engelmannii. Next base: position 726,612 of record ML787700.1, on the reverse strand, counting down.
GTTGTGTGGTTCAACTGTTGTCGTCATTGCCTCCCTTCCTAAAAGAAAAAATAAAATCGCACTTTTTCTTCGTTGTTAGTTGTAACAACTGAGGGGTCGTTACACACAATAATAGATATTGGTACCGGATCAACATAGAGGTGGTACCGGAATAGGCACAGAGTTAGTACCATATCATTGTGGAGGTGGTACTGGAATAGGCGCAGAATTGGTACCGGAATAGAACAGTTGATTGTTATAGTACAGGACCAACGGAAGTACCAAAAAAATCCTGAAGATGAGTACCAGATGAGGTGATTCCTTGTCATGAAGCTTCTTAATAATAATCAAAGTAATTTAGAAAGTATTTGAACATTAATTATTCAATTCTAACCATTAATAAACCACGTAAATCATGACTAAATGAATATTACCTCACGTACATGTAAAAGTAGCTAAAGGATGTAATAATGAGAATAAGAGTAAAGGGTTCATGCATCTATGGAAAAATTGGTCAAGATATGGGAAAAGATAAGGAAATTGGAGGTGACAAAAAGGAGGCTCAACATGTAACTTACCCATTCCAAAAAATTTGCATGGTGCATCATCACCCAAATGAACTTGTCCAAGATCACCTTGCACATAATCTAGAAAATGTTTCCTATGGGGTGTGGCATGAAATGAAGCCCCTAAATCTACTACCCAAGACTCGGAAATATTATCTACAGAAATAATCAAAGCATCTTGTAACACATCACCTGTTACATGTGCTTCCTGATTTTTCTCCTATTGTCCATCTCTTTGTTTCTTTGGAGCTTTGAATTCTTTCTTCAGATGTCCTTTCTTTCTGCAATTCCAGCACTCTATCTTCCCCAGTCTAGATTTGGATCTGCCCTTCCTAGAATTCTCACAATTCCCTGAGCCCTTTCCTCTATCCTTTTTTCTTCCCCTGTTCTCCATAGTCAATGCATTACCTGATGTCTCACCTATGTTTTTTCATCGCATTTCCCCGCTAAGGATAACACCAACAACATCATCAAATTTTAAAGTGTTTGAACTAGACACAGAATTACTTACAACCATGACCATGCCATTCCATATTTTGGGCAATGAGCATAGGATTAGAAGAGCCCTGACCTCATCATCAAAGTCCACTTTTACAGAACTTAGCTGATTAGTAACCGTATTAAATTCATTTAAATGATATGCAACAAACCCACCTTCTAACATCTTCATATTAAATAATTTTTTCATTAGAAATACCTTATTGGACGTCGAGGGATTTTCATACAATTTAGCTAATGCATCCATCAGCTCCTTTGTTGTATTTTCTTTTGAAATATTGAAATCCACCAACGCTGTCAGGCTCAACCATATCGTTCATTGTTCCTTTCTATCAAGAACCACCCATTCTTCATCCTTCATGGTCGTTGGCTTCTTTATTATTCCACCCAATGGTAGGGATAAATCCTTCTGATATAAATAATCTTCCATCTAGATCTTCCATAACTAGTATTTTTTTCCATTAAACTTCTAAACCCTAAACTTTCCATCTTCTGCCAGTTCTCCCACTCGAACCAAGAACCCTATTTTCCTGTGAGTTACATTTCACTCTAATACCAGTTGTTAGAAAAATAGGATCTTGGAAAAATAAAATAAAACAAATGTGTAAATAAAACACAGAAGATAAACAATACAATAGAGACACATATATATGTGGTTCACCTAGTGTGGGCTATGTCCACCAGATAAATTATCAAGTCCTTCCTTATTATTATCCAACAAAAGGAAAAGGATTCTTCTTGTATATTATTATATTGTACAAGTTTAGATAAGAAGACTTCTTATCTAAACTTATTCATAAATATTCACCTCACAAGATGAAATTGGGTGATGACTATCAATATCCAATCAAAGGTTTTGGATAAGCTTCCCAAAAGTTAAACTTAGGAAAGCCAATGAAGATGAAGGAAGTTCTCTATGTTCCTTGTTTAAAGAAGAACCTTCTCTCAATTTCATCATTGGACAAGAAAGGATTTAGAGTAGCATTTATTGATGATCAAGTTCTTATGTGGCCTAGAGGGAAGACCCTTGATGATGAAGTAGTGATTGGAGTTGAAGGAGGACTCTACAAATTAAAAGGACATTCAGACTCTGCAATGGTTCATGATATTGTGAATCCAAATGAACTATGGAATAGGATATTTTCCCACCTACACTAAAAAGCTCTTCCGGTTGTGAGAAAAATTGTGACAAGTCTTCCATAAATCCAAGCAGAACCAGATGGTGTGTGCAAAGGATGTGCACAAGGAAAGAACATGAATCACTCATTTCCCAATAGATATAGAAGAGCCAAAGGAGTTTTTGACATCGTGCATTCAGACATATGTGGACTGATGTAGGCAGCTTCACTAAGTGGGTATGTATATTATGTATATTTCATTGATGATTACTCACGTAAAACTTGGATTTATTTGTTAAAAGAAAAGAATGAAGTTTTTGGAAAATTCAAAGAGTTCAAGGCTCTGGTATAAAACTTGATAGAGTGGAAGATAAAGACCTTGCGATCATACAATGGAGGTGAATTCACCTCAGAAGAATTCAAGGAGTATTGCAAGAAAGTTGGGATTAAGAGGGAGCTTTATACTCCCTATAACCCTCAACAGAATGGAATAGTTGAAAGGAAGAACCGGACAATCATGGAAGTAGTAAAGGCCATGATCCATGATCAATATCTTCCTATGCATCTGTGGGTAGAAGTAGTGAAGACGACAATGTACGTGTAGAACAAAAGTCCCCAAAAGGTGATTGAAAACAAGACACCCGAGGAAAAGTTTTCAAGAGAAAAGCTAGAAGTCATCTATTTAAGAATATTTGGTTGCCCTATATTTTTTCACATCCCCAAGGAATAGAGGAAAAAGTTGGACCCTTTCAGATAGAAGGGCATATTTTTCGGTTACAGTGACACATCGAAGTCTTACAGGATACACATTCCTGGTCACCGAAAAGTGGAGATCAGTCAATATGTAACCTTCGATGAGAATGCAGCTTTTAGTAAATCCAAACAGATCCATTTAGAAGAGGCGCATGAAGAAGAGAATGAAGTTCCTAAAGTTCCAGAGGCAATTGAACTAGAGGAAGTCATTCCAGAGGATCATGACATGGTAGAACCTCATAAACCAACTGAGAACCTTCTCATAAGAGAAGACCATCTTAGGCACAAGAGCTTATCAGAGATGCATAAAAATTGGTTCCCCAGATAAATCTTTCAAGGAATGTAAGAAGTCAAAATCATATTCCATCTACGTGGCATGCTTGTGTGACATAATGGATGCAGAACCTTCCAGTTATGAAGAAGCTGCAGAAAATCAAGTATGGAAATATTCCATGGCAGAGGAATACCAGTCCATTATGAAGAATGATGTATGGAATGTGGTTCCCATACCAAAGGAAAAAGTTGTGGTGAGTTTGAAATGGATCTACAAGACGAAACATGTAGTTGATGGTAGTATTGAAAAATATAAGGCAAGATTTGTGGCCCGAGGTTTCTCTCAGAAGGAAGGGATTGACTATGAAGAAAAAATTTCTCCCGTAGAAAGATATACCTCGATCGGGACTATAATTTCATTGGCCGCTATGATGAAATGGAAGGTGCACCAGATGGATGTAAAGACAACCTTCTTGAATGGTGAAATAAAAGAGGAATTTTATGTGCAACAACCACTTTGATTCGAGACACATGATAGGGAGACTCATGTGTGCATATTAAAGAAGGATTTATATGGATTGAAGCAGGCACCCTGAGCATGGTATGGTAGGATTGACATTTTTCTGATGAACTTGGGTTTTACCAAGAGCAGTGCAGATCCTAACCTTTATTTTAAGGTTGAGCATGGTGAACTGGTGTTTCTACTTTTGTATGTAGATGACATGTTTCTAACAAGTGCGGAAAATACCATCACTGAATGTAAGAGAAAATTGGTTGCAGAAGTCGAGATGAAATATTTAGGAATGATGCACTACTTCTTGGGACTAGATCAGATGAGATTTTCCTAAATCAAGGAAAGTATGTTGTGGAAATATTGAAGACATTTGATATGTTGGATTGTAAGGCCATGGTTACCTAGATGGTATCAAATCTTAAGTTATTGCAGGATACAACTTCAAATATTATGGATTCTACCTTATACAGGCAGATAGCGGGCTCATTGATGTATTTGACAAACACAAGAACGGATATATTTTTTTCTTTGAACACCCTGAGTCATAATTTGGAGCATCCTAGATAGGTTCATTTGGTTGCATAAAAACATGTGTTGAGGTACCTTAAGGGTACTCTAGATCATGGTCTCTGGTATAGATCTAACCATGAGTTTGGATTGTATGGATACTCAATTCATATTGGGCCGACAGTATTCCTAACTGGAAGAGAAATTTTGGATATTGTTTCATTCTTGGCTCCAGTATGGTCTCATGGAGTAGTAGAAAGAAGTCATGTGTGGCACTCAATACGGTTGAAGATGAGTATGCAGCAGTATGTGCAGTGAGTAGAGAAGAAATATGGATTCAGAAGCTATTGTCTAGGTTATTTGGTCTCGGATTGGAGGTTACCTACATTTGGTGTGACAACCAGAGTTTCATGAAGTTGTCAGAGAACCCGATGTTCCATAACAAGTCGAAGGATATCAAGATCAGATACTACTATATCAAGGATATGGTAGAGACAGGAGCAGTGAGGCTCCAGTTTGTGACTATTGAGGATCAGGTTGAGGATGTGTTCACCAAGCCACTGTTGAGGATGAAATTTGAGTACTTCAAGGAAAATATTGGTGTGGTCCCTCTTCAAAGGTAGTGACAGGTGGAACTCATCAAGCATGAAAAAGGGTTGGCACTGAGACAGGAGTGCATATGATCAAGTATTGATGCATCTCAGGGAGTGTATGTCCTAGGGACATGTTGTAGCTATTGAGAGCTACCCACAGACCTTGGTTGCATGGGGTGAAGTCATGTTTCACTATGGATATCTGAGGATGTATAGATTCCCATGCTCAATAGTCAATGGATCTGAGCTCGTGTGGTATCATACTTGGAGTCTGTGTCTAGAAATAATACCTTCCTATTAAAATGGAGTGTTAATATTTTTGGTGTAACTACGGAAGATATTCTTGTATATTTGTTTTAGTCAAACCTTTAAAAGGTTACTGTAATTATATTTTACAATTCGGCTCAACATAAATTATTATATTATTGGTATTTTACTTGTAATTGTAAAAATCTCCATTGTGTCTAGTCGACCCTATTTTATGGGTTAGTTAGGTCATGATTCATGTCTCTTCGAGAGACATTGTTGTGTATAAATAGAGGATAGGTTCCTCTCATTTGGACACACATTCACACACTTCTCTTGTGCATCTTGGAGTGCATAAGAAGTTCTAGTGCACAAGTCTTGGAGACTATTTCTTTTGGTTTTTTGGTCTTGGTCTTTCTTGGAGAGCTATAGCGCATCATTGTTCTAGTTGAAGGAATCTATATTGAGGATTTTGGGTTTTGGGTTTTCTCCCCCATGAGGGTTTCCCATGATCATCGTTGTGTTCTATTGTATCTATGATTGTCTATCTTTTAGTGATCCTACTATAGTTGCTATTGGATTAAGTAATTGTAATTGTGTAACTAGAAAATTTAAAATTCTAACACCCCCAAGAGGGGTAATGAGCCTACATGAATGCATTTTACCAAATCAACATTAACCACTCCCCAGTATTACAATAAATGATAATAAATTATCAAAGAATGGCCTTTTCATGATTGAAAACACATGAATGCTACATATGAGTGTGTTGTGGTGACATGAAGATTACACCCATAATTCTTACATTTTGTAGCTATTACCATCTTTTTACAATTGGTAGGTCTTATGGACTCCATCATGAACTAGACTATGATCATTGTTACCCCCCATCCTAGGGGTAAATAAGGATATGATTTCTCAAGTCCCGTAGGTAGAAGACATGCAGTGCCAAGAGCCAGATGATCAGTTGAGTCCACATTGAGAAGAAAGAGTCCCTCCTCTCCACCACACATCACCATTCATTGTCAATAGCTTAGTAGAATCAGCCATGCCAACCTGGCCCAAAAAGGATAGCAGGTCTTGCTTCTTTAGGTAAAAATTCAGGTCTCATGGTAAGTGTCACTTTAATAATTGAATCATTTGAACATGTTACAAAGATTCCTTTCTTTATCATTGAACATTTTCTTGGAAATTATACCTTATGCCTTATTTTACCTTGGTGGTTGACATGGTTTCCTAGTAAGTGGGTCACCCTTCAAGAAAGGGTTTCTACTGGGGGGTCTCCTTAAATGGTCATCGTACCATTCCCACTCATACTTACCATTTTCCACGCTTCTTCCCCTCTGCTTCCTCGTCTTTTGGGTTCATTTTGGTTTTTTGGGCTCACTGACCCGAATAAGTGCTTGTACCTCATTTCACGGGAAGAAGGGGCTAAAGGCCCAGAGGTGTTGTAGCTAGAAAAAGTTAAAATCCATAAATTATCCTTCTAGATGCTTGCCCAAAGGTCCTGAGAGCAATGAAATGCTTCTCCATAAAAATGATGGAACTTTGAAAAAGGAAAAAAATAATGAATAAATGTCTCACTTGATGGGGGGGTGAATTTACAGTGTATATGGCACTCAATGTGTTCCTAAATTCAAGTTGCATTGTGGTGCTCTTTACTTTCCATTGCACATAGAACTCAATGTTCGGACCATAATAAATTAATGAAAAATAAAAGGGCTTGGAAAAATGTTTCTTTGCAAATGAAGGATGAAACACACCCTTGACAAAGGCACCCATAGATGAGACAATATGAGCCCTTGATATGTCAAGAACCCCATGCCAAAAATTACTAACCGAATCCACCTCATACTCATTTGCATGACTTAGAGAGGGTATTCTTGGGAAACACTCCTTGACTTGGGGATTGGTATACCCAATAGGGCACCATGACAACACTCTCATACTTAAATTTGGCAAATTTTATAAGGTCCTTGAGCATTTGTTTAGTTTGAAAATAGGGGATTTAATGTTAGAATATGAAATATGTGTGCTCGTTTTACCATTGACAATACCCTTATCACCCAACCATAGGCCGAAGCCACCCTTTGAGCACCTTAACCTTGACAGAGAATCATTATGGAAGCAAACCCTAGGCTAGATAGCCAAACAAAGGGTAGTGCACCTTTCCCCAAGGATAGTGCACCAACAAGAGCTGATCAGATATTCCAAACCCTAGCCAAGAGATAGTCCAAGCTAAACGTGATCTACTAGTTGCAGCAGCTGCAATGGCATCTCTCCTCAAACATGTGCACAAGACTAGGCACTGCAGTGCACACAAGACTGGGCACTGTAATTCTGAGACTGCCTACCAGAATGAGAATTGGCCTCCTGTATTTATACTAATTTTGGCTAACTACCTGGGCCAACTTCTCATTCTGGGTATCTGTCAGTTCAGTATATATTATTATTTATGGCCGACTTCATCTCTTGGAGGCTAATAACCTAATATAAATTATCTTCTTAAGCCGAAAAGTCTTCTAGGGTTATTAGCCAACTCATTAGGCTTTCTTCTTGCTTCCCAGAATATTCTATCCTTTCCAGGTTTACACGTGGAGGTAAATACCTCCCACAACTACCATAATTTCAACACTCCCTCCTAGCTAGGGAGGTATTATAGGTAATGGTCTTGAGCACAAAACATACCATTCACCCGGTAGAATCAACATAGTTATATAGACCAGATCATGACTAGATCATGAGAACCATCATCATCATCAGTTGCATCATCTCTCAAAACCATACTCTATCTGAGTATTCAGACATGATGCTCACTCCACAAAGTGATACAAGAGTCATTCTTCTAATCTAGAAGAGTAAATGTTCTGAACCATTTTCTGTCTGGAAAATCTTCGTTCATCATTCATCTAGCTGATAATTATTTCCAATAAATTGTTGATAGTATTCAAGGCAATCAGAACAAAATATAACACAATTGTGTCTATCCATAGTAGTACATAACTACAATCCAGTGGTACACTACCACACCAAGTAACACACAAGTACTTGATCAACAATGTATAGTCACGAACAGTGGAACACATCCACCACAGTAGTATACATCTATTGTCATACAGTCTTCATAACAACCATCTGATACCAACCTGCACAGAAACAATGTTATGATATAAACTAAATCATCTAGGCCAATMTTTCACTCACATCTGTGAGATCTGAAAGAATATATTCCCTTAGAGTAGAACAATGAGATATCTGGACTATTCTTCTCAAGCAAGGAAGAATAATTGTCTTCTGAACCTGGACCATTCCCCACCCTGGGCCATTCTTCCTACACTAATCAAAGTGCACCCTGGAGAGAATGTATAAACCCTAAGGAATGCATGTCCCTGATTGTTGAGCCTGGACCATTCCCCACCCTAGACCATTCCTCCTACACTAATCAAAGTAAACCCTGGAGAGAATGTATAAACCCTAAGAAATGACTGTCCGGACCATTTCATCTATTAACCACAAGAGGAAAAGAATGTCATGTATCAACCTCCAAAACAGACCATTCCTCATGTTAACCACAATCAGAAATCGTTGTCCGGTGAGGCGGGCCAGTCTTCTTGAGTAACCCTCAAGAAGAGAGACTGCCCTAGACCACTCCCCATGTTAGCCACAATGGGAAGTCATTGTCTATGATACATCAGCAATCTGGACCATTTCCCATGTTAACCACAATGGGAAATTGTTGTCCGTCAGAAATCTCAATCCACTTTCTGAACAGGAAAGCATCTGTCCAAGATGGACTATTTTTCAATCTTGAAAATGAATGTCCTCAATAATATTTTTAGTGCTCCCTCCCAACCTGAGAGTCATCTCTTCCTTTTTCAATAAGGAAGTCTTATCCATGAGCTTCATCTTGAGTACGCAAACTCTTTCATCTTGGATAGAAGATTTACCAAAATGTCTGCTTATCTGCTCATCTATGGAGATATGTATTGGAGAACCACTATCTCCTTTATGGACTTCATCACGGATAATGTAATGCTTGATTTTAAATTTCCTTTAGTCTATAACACTGATTTTCTATGAAGGCTTCATGTAGCTTTGAACAATAGAGTATATCATTGTTGGAAAACTGGAACATATTCATGTGGCACTTCTTTTGTCATCATGAGATCTGATCTACTGAGTAATCATCTTGATGTTATAGGAAATCTTCACCACGCTTCTGTTGTGCACTAGAGGTTCTCCACCAAGTTATCGTCTTCTATCTGCATACAAGGGTCTCTTTCTGGTATGCCTCAAAGTATTGAGATTGCTCTTCATACGCTCTTTATTCAATTTCTCTGGAGAAAAATCTTTTCATTCATCTGATGTAGAAATCCAACTCATGGATGTTGTGGATGATATAATGACTCATGTAGAGATAAGTCTGGTTTACTAGAACAAGTAATCATCGTAGTCTTCTCCTTCCATCTGGGAGAACCCCTAGTTTTGGATATCACAATGCTTTCATTCATAAGTATTCCATACACTATTCTTCATCACGACTTTCAGTTCCTCTGCTTGATTGTTTTTATTGAGTTTATATCAAGTTGACAATCTTGTGATTCTTGATACAATGACTGGTTGTTCTGTCTTCTCTTTCTTTCTTGGAATCTTCATGTGTTTCTTTAGTTCTCGGGTCCATGGAGTTTCTTATAGATTCCATGCCCTAAAGATTCCATCATAGGATCACAGATGTGGATGGAAAACCAGGGATACTTTAAGGCTTCTCTTTGAAGAATATGTACTGTCTTTCATGGCTTCTATCATGGATATATAATTCATCATCTTCAATGGACCATAGTATTATCTCCCTCCTAATCCTTGCTTCATGTAAGAGTGCATATAATAGGCTCCCTTCGTCTAACAGAGTCCACACTTCCATCTGCATCTTCATTGTCTTCTGCAATATATAATTGGCTTTCTCTGTATAGCCGAGTCCATGCTTATGTCTTGTTGTCTTCTACAAAATTTCATAAGTCTTTCTCCAATTTCCTCTCGATTGTTGACTTCTTTCTGTATTTGCTTCTTCTAGGTCTCTTCATGATTGATTCAGATTATCTTGCAATATCTTCCACATGATTTGTTTGATGTATTTCATTCTTTCATGTATTATCTAATGATATCAATCCTTATATTTTTGTTCTTCCATCATTATAGTTCTTCTTGGAACACATTATCTTCTAGGAGATAGATATACAAGATATGTACAGAGACGATGCAAACAAGATGTGTACAAGAACTAAGAAGAGTATTGTTACCTTCAGAAGAAGAAGTATCTTTTGTCTTGCTCAGTCTTATTTGTAGGTTCCTTTTCTTCGGCAACTGATGCTTCGTGTTTTTCCTTCCTTTTCTTTAGCTCGGGACAATGATTCTTGTAGGGGCCATACTTTTGACAATTGAAGCATTGTACTTCTGAAATGTCTTTCTCTTGATTTGACTTCCTCCTTGAACCAAACTTCCTTTTGTTCCTGAAATTATTGAATCTTGTTGTGAAGGCTTGATCATCGTACTTCTTTTGGGGTTTCTCTTTTGCACTGATCCTTGATTCTTCTTGAGCACAGCCAGTCCAAAGTTCTTCAAATTTCGAATACTCCTTCCTTGTGTTCATGCTTGTGGCAAATGCATCCCACGTCTTGGGAAGACCATTGAGTACTATGTTTACCAATTCCTTCTCTGAAGTGATCTCTTCAATAGCTTGTATTTGATCTCTTAACTGGGAGATCCTCATAAAGTATGATGTTATGTTGTCATCATCATTCATCTTCATGTCATGGAGCTCATTCTTCAGACTCATAACTTGTCCAATGTTTCTGATCGAGAAGAGATTTGTTAGGGCATCGTACATATTCTTCGATGAGTCAATATGGGAGATGTATGGAATCAAGTGTTATTTTATATATTCCACTATGATACTCATAGCATTGATGTGACCGTCTTTGAACTTCATAACTGCAACATTTTGTGGTTCTTTCTCTTTTCCTTCTTCAAACACTGGTTCCACAATCTTTCCTTTCACGATATCCAGCACTTTATTCTTGGAAAGGATGACGTTAATCCTTGTCTTCCATGCTCTAAAGTTAGAGGCTCCATCTAACTTATTCTATGACTTCATAGAATAAGTCATGGTTTCTTTGACTTGGTCAAACCCTAGATTTGACCACAAACTCAAAATTCATGTTTTGGCTTGCTGAGAGTATCAGGAGATATGCTAGGATAGAGCACATTGATCTATCCAAAGATTAGGTCAATCCATTCACTTAAGGTTCCTCAACAAGAGGATTAGGGTTTATGCAACTACTCCTGCTAGTAACCCTAGCGTCAGTGTCTTAGAAGTTGCTTCTGCTAGTAATCCTAGCGACAGTTCCTCAGCAACATCAATATCCTAGTGACTATGTTTCCTTCTAGAGTTTAGATTGAATGAAGGAGGTGTGGGCCCATAACCTGTTAGAATATGAAATATGTGTTCTCGTTTTACCATTGACAATACCCTTATCACCCAACCATAGGCCCAAGCCACCCTCCGAGCACCTTAACCTTGACAGAGAATCATTATGGAAGCAAACCCTAGGCTAGATAGCCAAACAAAGGGTAGTGCACCTTTCCCCAAGGATAGTGCACCAACAAGAGTTGATCAGATAGTCCAAACCCTAGCTAAGAGATAGTCCAAGACAAACGTGATCTTCTAGTTGCAACAGCTGCAATGGCATCTCTCCTCAAACTTGCGCACAAGACTGGACACTGCAGTGCGCATAAGATTGGGCACTGTAATTCTGAGACTGCCTGCCAGAATGAGAACTGGCCTCCTATATTTATACTAATTCTGGCTAACTGTCTGGGTCGACATCTCATTCTAGGTATATTTCTATTCAGTATATATTATTATTTTTGACCGACTTCATCTCTTGGAGGCTAATAACCTAATATAAATTATCTTCTTAAGCCAACAAGTCTTCTAGGGTTATTAGCCAACTCATTAGGGTTTCTTCTTGCTTCCCAGAGTATTATATCCTTGTCAGGTTTACACGTGGAGGTAAATACCTCCTACAGCTACCATAATATCAACATTTAACGCACATGTTTGGGTGGTACTTTTATTAAATGTGTCTTGATTGGCATGATACATGCGACTTATGGACCCTTGGAGGGTGTACTTGTTTGTCTTTGCAGGACCTTTCCCAATGGAAGACATTCATCAAGGGCCTAGGCCACTTGGACCTACATAGAGGTATGAATTCCGATTGGTTGGATGTAGCACCCCATTCATTGGAGTCCTTGAAAGATGAACATCTCACTTGAAGTGAAGTCTCTAGCACTTGGAAATGGCCCAGAGACATGAAGAAGGGGTGACATCACCCTCCTATTCCCTAGTGTTATCTTCTTGGAGGATGACATCACACTTTGAGGGAACGTTTTACCATTTAGGTTCACTTGGTGGTGTAGTGGGATTTAAGCCACACTCTATGGCTTGATTTGGGGATGTTGTGGCACTCTTATATCTTGATGTCTTATCCTTTGGAATATTTTCTATCACACATGCCACTTTGGAGATAGATTTTATGGGCTAACATCCCATCATTTTCTTTCTTTTTGTCATTTTGTAGCCTATGTGGGAGAAAAAGAAAGACATCTTGTTAATTAAGCATTGTAACTTAGATTTTAGACATAAAATCATGGATTTAATTGTAAAGTGGACAAACTACGGCTTGGTTTTTTCTCATATAAATATGAGGCAAGTTACTAGTCACAAATCATAACTCATCACATGATAAATCTCTCTTGGACTGAAATACCGGCCCTCTTGGGCGATTCGCTTTCTCTTTTCTCTTGTGCAAAAAATGGATGGAATACTTTTTTGTTGATGGAATAAATTCTATTGGTTTCTCTTGGATGCTTTCTACTTGGAAAATCGTTGGAATATCTTTGGTGAGTAAGGGTTTTGCATGCTATATCTTGGATTAGGTTAGAAATTTCTACAATTTTGTGTTTTTCTACTTGATTTCAAGATTATATTGTCAACCCCTATGAGGAGTATAAGGCATTACACCCTCCATCAAGGAAATTTATGCTATTGTCATTAAAAGGGCTAAAGGATTGCTACAAGGAGTAAGAGAGTTTACACCCTTGTAGAAAAACCTTACTAGAGTTTATTTTCTCTAGGGATTAAAAGGGTTTACACCCCTAAAATATCATCAAACCCTAGTTTAACTTGGTTGTGACCAAGCAAGAGACTCCATAACCAAATAGACAAGGCACTAGTTGCATTGGAGATTGAATATTATTGCATTGGTAAATGTGAAATTTAGGAGTTTGAATTGCTCAAGGTTGGATTTAAATTCTATATGATATTAGATCTATTGTCCTTCAAGGGAATATTGAACAGATAAGTAATTGTGTTGTTTTAATAGAAATTAAGCTACATCCATTAGGGCTGCAGTAAAACTCTCTTTCTCAACAAGTTTCGTTCACTTTTGACCACTGAAATTGGCATGTAAGCAGTGAAAATTGATCTACTTGTCAAGGGTTATTGATTGGGTAACTTATTGATTTTGTTGGTTAAAATTTGTTGTTGTAGCAAAGGTTTTCTACAGCCATAGGGATATTACAATTCTTCATTGATAACACTTTCTTAAAACCCTAATTTTTCATCTAATTCATTGTTTTAAGCATTGGAATACTATCTCTAAGTGCATTCTAATTCATCCAATATCATGTGTTGATTAGATGATATAACTTGGAATTATTATAACTATTGTCATTGCTAATATATATTCCCTTACTGCTCCAATTTTGGGACAACAAGGCTTCTTGTTGATTTACCATGTGTCGTGTGGCTTATACCACCATACATCGTCGTGTTTTGGTTTGTCTAACACAATTTTGCAGGTACACAACCTTAGCAACCATTTACAAACTCCAAAGACTCTCTCCTCAAGCCCCAAGTCCATCTCAAACCTTGACCTATAGGGGTTTTCTTCTATCTCCTTCCTTCTCCACTTGAAATCCCCCTAGAGTCACCCGGGAATCCTCACTTGTGTTGGACTTGTCCTTCACTAAAACAAGGGGGGCGTCTATTGAGGTGACAGTGATAGGTGTTCCTGGTTGTGTCTCACATTTGTTGCTCGGGTTAGGATTTTCCCAAAATACAAAATATGAAATAACATATTTCACTTCATTGTCGGGGAGGATTTTGAATCATTTCCAACCCATAATGACACTTGGAATGTCTATCCCAAAACCTTTACCTAGTTTTCCTGGAAACTCCATTTGAGGGAAGTTCCCTTTTATTTTTTATGAGTTTTTCATAAAGTTCATCTAGTGACTCCACAACTTAAGAACATGTATTTTCCAAAGACTCTTCCCCAAGGAAGGTTTAATCCTTCCAATGTTTACCAAACAATACCTCCTCATAATTCACCTATTGTCAAAAAATTATTTCAAGGTAACCTTCCCCTCTCTCCAATGGATCATCCTTAGGCTAGAACCCTTTACAAGCCATTGAATATGGCCACAATCCCTGGGTATCCCAATACCATACCCAAAGAGTCTCATAAGTGGTTTCCCAAGTTCACCGGAAACAATCTTGTTACACATGAAAAGAATCTTGATGCTATTGGTGTGGTCATGGAAGGAAATAGTATAGAAAACGAAGATGTTTCAATGAAGCTACTAGCTATGTCTCTTGATGAAGATGTTAAAAAGTGGTTTAAAGGTTTTCCTGGCAATCATTTTCCATCATATGAAGCTTTTACTAAGTTTTTCAAAGGTAGATGGATTGTTATCACACAATATGTACTTGCCCAAAGCCCAAGGAAAGTAAGGGATATTGGCGTAACAAATAGGATATCCTATCATTGTCACCTTAATAATAAATCCCCACTTTTTAGGGATAGGCAAGCTCTACCCCAGGGGAGGTGTCCCCGGTAACCTAAAGGGATGGAAAATTAGGGTTATGGTCAAGATATATTCCCCCCTCTCACAGGTTACCAAAGTCACTAAGTCTATGTCTAAAAATTGAGATTAATGAAGTGCTTGATGTGTACCTACCCAAAACAAGACAACATAGCATATATATAGCAGTTTCAAGTAAAAATGTGATAGTAAATATTCAATAGATAGTAAACCAAGTGAAAAATATGTTAGTTGATATAAAAATGCAACAATGAACAAGTTTACAACAACAATTAATAAATTGTAACAGCTGCAAAAAAGACTCTTCAAAATTGCTTGAAAAGACAGTGAAAATATAGCATTTACTAAGAAGAATGATAATAAAATGTCATAAGCAATTTCTGAAGTGTTTAGCTAGCATTCAAATTCAATTATGCATAAAATTTGTTGTAATTATATGGTTGTAACAAACATTTATAACAACATCAAGAAAATTATAGATCTAGGCTAAGTTAGTGTTACATTTGGTTAGTATAAGCTTAAGAGAATAGAGTTAAAGTGTTTGATCAACCTTCCAACAAGAGAGAAGAAAGAACTAGTGCATTTTAGGAATTATGGAGTCAATTATATCATCACAATAACATGAATAAATAACAATGATTATACTTGTCCAAGAGATAACAAGGTGGAAGCTTGAGAAGTAGCACCTTAAGTACTCAACCACCAAGCTTTTAAGAGAAGATTCAATTAGGGTGTAGGCACTTCTAGGATCTAGCGATTTCTCATATCCTTAGAATCTTGAAATATATTTATAGCAATAAGAACTAGACAAAGCTTCTAAAGTTCTATCACTTTAGGGCTCTAGAAATTTGTCTAAACAAGATCCTCTTAGGAAAAATTAGCAAAACAAAGAGCAAGAAAGAAACACCTTATGTTTCTTACTCCTACGGTTTCAAGAAAGCAATTCCATAATCTTAAATATGAACAAGTAAACATACCATAAACGTTTATCATGAAAGGAAAATTGAATATTTACTTACTTCACCTCAGTATAATCAAGCACAAAAACCCTAGATTTGTCAAAATTCCACCAAGAAATAATCCAAAATGCATCCAGACAAGTCTCTAAGCAAGTGCACCTTAGTAATTTCAACCAATAACCCTTAGAGGGCACAAATTTCAGTCCTCTCTCCAAGTGAGGAGAGTTATGATGAAAATAAAATGAGGTTAGCCATTATTATATGGGAAATCCTAACCTAATTTACCCAAAAGTTGTTTCTTTTTATAAAATTTAGCCTACATGTCAATTTGCTCATCAAATTTTAAAATTTAAATCAAATTTCCAAAAAATAACCCCAAAGAGGATGGCATCATCCTTCCTAGGGTGATGTTATGCCTCCTCAAGGATATGTTGAGGTCATCTAGTGGAATGTTGGGCCTCCAAAGGCTTGTTTCCATTCCACACGTGCCAAAACTAGGCTCTAACATCTCCAAGTGTCAAACCCTATCCCTGGGTGATGTCATGGGCTACTAGGGTGGTGTCCAAGACCTCCAAGGGATAACGTCTAGTGGGAAAGGCTGGTAACTCATCATCTAGGGCTACCAGAGTGCCTCCAAAGGAAACATCTTCTTCCTTCATTATGCAAATTGGTCATCATGATATTTCCCCAGGCATGGGGTCTCTGCATCCATCCTTGGGCTTTAAACCCTCATGAAATTCTGAGCTAATCATCTACTCATGAATATCGGTCCACTGGGAATGGTCCTACAAAGGAAAAAAGATATGCCCTCCATGTGTCCATGAGTTACTAGTGTCATGATAAGTAATCCACATCTAATAATCAAACCACCCAAACATGTGCATCAACCCCCCCTTTTCAAAATAAACAAATTCTCAAGGATGTTATAAAAAATGTCAAATTCAGGTGTGGGAGGGGTCTCAAGTAATTTTGTTGGGTCAATCATTCCCCAAGTCCAAGGTGTTTCCCAAGAGAAACCCATCTAAGCCATGTGTGCATGTGAAGTAGAGTGGGGTGAACTTTTGGGAATGGGGTTCATGACATGCAAGAGTTTGTATTGTCTCATTTATGGGTTTCTTTGTATAGGGTGAGCTTCCCTTTGTCCATGATGAAACATTTTTCCAAGCCCATTTATTTCCATTAATTAATTAATTAATGTCCAGACACTAGGTACTTCCAATAGTTAATCGATTGGCTTGGGGGGGCAATACCACATGGTCACTTGAAGGGGGAGGTACACAGAGTGCCATGGGGGTATAATCTAGCTTGTAACACACTTGTGTAGATCCCTCAACAAGAGGGACATCTATAAATGTGAAATTATGCTTTTGTAGGTCTTATAATTTTAAGAGATAATGGTTCATTGTTTCTTAAGACCTCTTGGGAAATCATATAGAAGGTTTTATGTTTGGATTTTATATTTTGTCATCTACTTCCCCTATGGGCCTTTAGCCCCTTCTTCCCATGAAATGAGGTACAATCCCTTCTTGGGTTAATACACCTGAAAACCCCAAAAGATAAGGAGACAGAAGGAAAGAAGTATGAAAGGTGACAAGTATGATTCGGAATGGACGATGACTCTTTAAGGAATCCCCCAGTAGCACCCTATTCCTGAGGGTGACCAACCTACTAAGATAACATGACACCCACCAAGGTTAAATAAGGAAAAAATTATAAATTCCAAGCAAATGTTCTTTAATCAAGAAAGATCCTTTGCAAACATGTTTAAATGCTTCAAGTATTTGAGTGACAATTACCATGATACCTAGACTCATTACCTCATGGAGCAAGACCCATTTCCCTATGAGACCAGGCCAGTGTGGTGGATGTTGTTTTTGCTAGTGATGTGCAGAATGCATCAATTAAAAGGAAGGTCCCTCCGGGTCTATGCTCTATCCATATAGCTCTGGGTACTCCATGTCTACAACTTGTGGGACTCGAGACATAATCTCCTTAGTTACCCCTAGGTTGGGGGTAACATGGAAAACAAAGAAGGACAATGGAATTCTATTGATGTAATTCAATCAAATTAGAAAGAACGAGAACGAAATAGTGAAGGAATTTGATGAAAAATTTGACAACTTGCACAGTTAGATCCCAAAGGAATTATGTCCACCAGAGGAAGTTTTTCTCCTCCTTTATCTGAACTCTTTCGAAGGAAAATTTGGCTTTATTCTGAAGGAAAATATTCTTGAAAAAATGGAAAAGGACAAAGAGTATAGTGCACATATTGAAGAACATCTTATCGGCTCAAATATTGAGCCATTTGAATTCCCTCATACCAGAACTAAACTGAAGACAAAGACTTTAACCAATAGTATACATGATCCAATCACACTCTTGGCTTAGAAGTTTGATCAAATGAATGCCCAGTTCGTTCATATTCAAATTACATCATGAACATGTTGACAAATTTGGAGAGGCATCATCCTACTCTGAGACCTCAGCTTATCAGACAACAGAGAGAACCCACAGGTTGGAAACCAAGGCCACAACAAGAGAAAATGGCACCTAGCACCTTGAATCTTGTTGGGATGGTTATCATGGAGGGATCACCATGGTGTTTTCCCTGTGAAGAACCTCATTCAAAACATGAATGTCAGAGATAGAGGGAAGAAGAAGAAAATCCATCCATTATGGATAGATTGAACTTCATTGATATAGTTTCACTCTCCGGGATGATGAATGCATTGACATCGCAGAAGGACAATTTGAAGAGATCACAAAACGAGAAGATAGACAAGATTGGTTGGAAATATTGAACCAAAAGGATGAAGGTTTAAAGGATAAGTTGAGGAAAAGGGAAATGTCAACATACTCGATAAAAAACAAAGTGCCAGCTCCACCCCTGTTGTCACAGGAGCAGACCTAGGGTTCAACACTCAAGAGCGCACCAACAAAACCCTAACTATCGTCCCTTTCAGAAACACCTGCGAAGAAGATGAAGTCTCACCTAAGGTAGAGGTAGGGGTGGTTGCAGAACTTAGATGTCTACAACCTTAGCTGGGACACCAATCTGTGATTACGACACCTTAACAGAGTGTTACATAGAAATCCCCCTGCAGACAAGTGGATTCTCTCTTGGGCTCTAGAATCCTAAGACCAAGACAGAAAAGTGTTATTGTGGACACTGACTTTCCTTTGCATGAAGCTAAAATATTCAAAGAAGAATAAGGAAGAAGGGTAAATACCTTTCACCGACGTTTGTCCTTGCTCGATCCAGGCTGATCTTGATCTTCAAGTTCTTCAGAAGGTCCTGAAATCCAATGAGCAACAACAACGATACTTTATACTCTACCATTATTAGCTTCATAATGGATCTATGTAATAAACAAGTTCATGAAACGTACACAAACTTTAAAGGAAACAGGCCAAGTATAGATTTATATTAATGAAAACAAAATGAGATGCTTACAACCATGGATGTAGGTGCAGCAGCTTCACCAAGATCTATTTGTCTAGACCCTTGCTCAAATAATCCACACACAGAATGATGACGCTTCAATGATATCTCCCTTATGAGATCATAAGTTTGATTCTTTATAATGTATCCATATCAATACCACTCATGAGATCATAAGTTTGGTATCTCTCAATCTCTCTATCTTCTTTTACCATGAGAAAGCCTCCTTATATAAGCTTGGAGAGACCCAACCACCTAAGAGATTCTTGGGATAAGTTGAGAATTCTTCTCCTTTAGTTGTGGATCTTCCCTAAGATCAAGCCTTGACCTTAGATCTGAATCCAACCAACTCTAGATATGAGGGGATTCTTCCCTGATTTCTCTCAACAATCCAAAAATTTAGTCAAAAATGGCCAGCGCTCCCCCAAAAGGGTGAACAGAGCATTGCAACACTCCCCCAAATAAGGGTAGGGAGTGTTGGAACTCCCTGAAAATGGGTAGGGGAGTGATACCTTCCAAAATTCATTTTTAAGTAGTTTTTTCCATGGCAAATGCTTTGTACTCTTCATCAAAAGATTTATCTTCCTAAAACCAGTCTTTGAGGGTGTCTAAAGTGTCCCTGTGATGTCATTAGAGACACAACATAGACAATATGGTAGTATGATGTTTGCGACACTTGAGACACTTGTAATGACAACAATAGGTCATCATTGAAGTGAGTAATTTTGATGTGTAACAGATTGCCCCCTAAAGTGCGAAGTCAGAATATGGAAACTGATGACTAAAGTACTTTGTAGACTTTTTCAAGCAAGGATATGGACTCAGATAACCTGGTAAAATATAAACACAACCATCAAACAAATATTATGACATGTTTCAAACCCAAGGCAGGCATGCCTATGCTTGGGTGATAAAGACTTGCAAGGTATGGCCATTATAAAATACATTGCGGATCCATAATTATATTGACAAAAGGGTATAGCCACTGAAGATACAATGTGGATCTATACTCCTATGACTTGAACTGATTTTAGCCATGAAGAATACACAGTGATTCTACGAGACGACAAGACATAGCCACGACCAATACAAAGTGGATCTATGTGACAGTATATGTTTCAATGTTCAAAAGAAACTCCGTCACAACATAGGAAAAGTACATATAAGAGTGATGACTCAACCCAAGGTCTTCTTACTGATCTTGTTGTAGTACGAATCAAACCATGTGAATAGATTTTCTGATGTCGAACATGGAAGAAACCACTTGATTACCGGTCGATGAGGTAAATCGTTAACAAGCGTGAGGGAAATCACCATTGATGTCAATGATTCCCAAGGTACTCTAGTAAATTCCAACAAATGTGAATGGATGAGTTGAATTCGAACATCCGTGGAATCATCCGATCAGAGGTCAATGATGTAAACCCATTTTCAAACGCGACGAGGCCTACCATTGAGGCATGCAGGTCCCAAGGTACTAACTGGTTTCTAAGTCTAGCTCCTGGATAATGTGTTGAAGTCGATAGGAATAGACTCGTCGAGGGAGGGACTTGGTGTATCCCCCATCAACGACACGAAACTGGCACAACGATGTAATTGGTGTATCAAAAGAACATGGACTAACATGGGTATTGGAACATGAATTTGTGATGGTTGACTCTTGAGGCAGATACTTCCCTTGAACACTGAGGCATGACAGCAGAAACTCGACAAGGACAAAAACTTGATAATGCAGTGGATATTGTGACTTTCGTCGGGTGACCCAGAGGAGTAATGAAACTCAAAGGATTGGTTCAATGTAGAGGTTCGACGAATAAAAATGCGTGCAAAGATAAAATGTCATGTTCAAGGGCGGTTGTAAGAATTATTGGTAATATTCTCAAAACCTACTTGGCTTGCTTCCTTCAATTTTTCCCCCACCCAGATAGATGAGTACCTCTTTTTAGTTTAACGAGCTTGAGGAGGGTAACACATGCTCAATATAACTCACATTTGGTAAGTCCCTCTTCCTTTTTTTAACGAACTTGAAGAAGTAAGGGTTCGGTCCCATATGGGCCCTTCAATGTATGATTTTTAATGAGTCCAGAGAAAGAAAAATTGGTTGTTTTTCACGTTTAGAGAGTCTGAAAATAACTTAAAGACGACTCCAATGTTTTCCTTTTTTGTAATTTTAGTCTCTCAAGGTCGAAAAAGCTATAAACTACCACTCGAAAGATGCCCTTTCAAACCCTTTTAACGAGTGTGAAAGGAAGCAAGATCACTCGGCAATATTTTCATGTTTAGAGAATCTGAAAAGAACCTAAATAAGACTCCAGGGGGTTCCTTTTTCATATATCCATGCGAGCCCAAAAAATAGATAAAAGGTTGCTCGGTTACATTCTCATGTTTTTACGAGTGTGAGAAAGAACAAAGAATAAGATCGGTACTCTGCCCCCAGCTTGAAATCTAGTGTCTTAACTCCAGAATGATCATCAAAGGCTGGAGACATGCCCCCCAAGCTTCAATTCATTCACCGACTTTGAGGTTGTCACCGATTTCTATACTAGATGGAGAAAAAAGATAAAGGTGGATGAAAATAAGGTTCAAATATGAGACCTAACGAAAGACTCGACTCAACATCTACGAGATCTGGCGAAAGACTCGACTTGACAAGAGAGGTGACTGTTTCATTTTTTAACAAGCTTGACATAGGAAAAGAACTATTCTCAGGGCTCTGGGTTCAATCCCCAGATTTCTGTTTCATTTTTTAACGAGCTTGCCAAAGAGAGAAAAACTATGCTCAAGACCTCTCTTTCATTTTTTAATGAGCTTGCCACAGAGAAGAAAAAATATACTCGCGAACTTTGTTTCATTTTTTAATGAGCTTTCCACAGAGAAGAGAAACTATGCCCGTGACTTCTTCTTGACCATGGCTTCCAAGAGGATAACACTCTGGAAGGACACCATGTCAAGGGACAAAACTCGGTCATAGATTCCAAGAGATCTTCACTGGATGGAAGAAGAATGCTCTGGAAGGAACACATGTCGAGGGTCTCATCAGGGGTAAGGAGATCAGGCTCCAATAGCCCTACCAAAGAGATCACCATGTCAACTACTAGATCCAAGTCATCAGAAGTTGAAGTCATGGGAGACAACGCCACATAATTGACATGTGGCAGGGATGATATCGACTACATATAAGACCCAGTTAGGGAATTCATTGGGTTGATGGTCAAGTCAGAGCCAACAAACGAAATTTGATCAATAGTCACCATTCTTCCATCGTGCGAAAAAGATATCAAACTAAAAAAAGTGGACACAATATCTTTCATGGCATAGACATAATCTTTCCCAAGGAGTAAATCAAAATCCAATGGATCTTGGACTACCATAACATCAATAAAGACAGTTTTCCCTCCCAAAGTTACAGGAAACTGAGGAAGGATCCCTCAAGGGTGATTGGTTCTTCTGTTAAAAGTGAATGGAGTCTAGGTAACCGACACAAGTTGAGGATAACCCAAAGCTTGCCAAGAAATTGAGGACAAAATACTAACGAACGAACCTTCATCTATCAGTGTCTGAGGAACATCCTAACCACAAACCTATACTACAATATTGAAAGTAATGTGAGAGGGAATACAAGGTCCAGTTAGCGCACCCCAATCAAAAAGGATGGTCTTATTACTTGGAGGGGGTTTCATGGGAGAAAGAGGAATGCCCCCCATCATGGTAGATTCTGTATCAACAAGAAAAACGTCGATAGAATTGGGTTTACTCTCTAGAGGGAGAGTAGGGTCTATTGATTATGGGATCAGATCAACCATGTTGGCACTCTTCAAAGGAAGAGTGGGATTGACCGATGAAGTAACTGGAACAACCACTTTGGCACTCTTCGGATGAAGGGTGGGACTAACTGAGGAAGGAACTGGATCAGTCACTTTGACACTCTTCAGAGGAAGAGTGGGATCGACCGATGGCAGAACCAGCGCAACCACTTTGGCACTCCTTAAAGGAGGAGTAGGATCAATCGATGGCGGAACCAGATTGACCATTTTGGCCCTCATCAGAGGAGGAGTGAGATTGATCGATGAAGTAACCAGAGAAACCACTTTTTCACTCCTCAATGAAGGAGTGGGATCGATCGATGGTGGAACCAGATTGACTACTTTGGCACTCATCAAAGGAGGAGTGGGATTGACCGATGAAGTAACCAGAGAAACCACTTTGGCACTCCTCAATGGAGGAGTGGGATTGATCGATGGCGGAACCAAATCGACCATTTGGGTTTCATTCTCCAAGGGGAGAATGGGATCGACAGGTGGAAATAGATCGATCATTTGGGTTAGTGGTTCAACCGAGGATGAAACTAGATTGACCACCTGATCAATCGAATTGACTGGGGATGGAACCGGATTGACTAGTCCATCAACTAACAATGGGTTGGGAGAAATATTATGATAATTTATTGGAAGTTGAATCTTTTTCAAAAGAGAATAATCCTCATCCATATGAGGACAAAGGTGAGAATAATGATCACCTTCACATAACATACAAGGAAATTTGATAGTTTTTTTCTTCTTACCAACCTTAACGTCACTAGTTGATGGGGCATCACTAACATGTCTAGAAAATGCCAATGATGTGGAGGACCACATTTATAAGACCTTGGGAAGACCAGGGCAATCCCTCAAAAATTGGTCACCCTTACAAAGACTGCAAGGGAATTTGGG
The DNA here is from genome assembly GCA_009831015.1 of Picea engelmannii. NCBI lineage: Eukaryota > Viridiplantae > Streptophyta > Pinopsida > Pinales > Pinaceae > Picea > Picea engelmannii. The sequence goes on along the minus strand of ML787700.1, from coordinate 702,507 downwards.
TTTCAAATTCTTCATTTTAATCTTGTTGACCTCATCAACACTCCCAATACTATTAACAGTAGCTGGTTGATTGGATCCAACATCTGATGTAGTTGGAGGCTTGGTCCTTTTTGGGTTCTTCTTATTCTTCTCTTTCCATTTCTTCTTCTTCTAATCAGCCTAGCTACTTGCTTTAGATCTTTCACTAGGCGAAGAAGGAGAAAAGGAAGGATACTTAATGGGTGAAGAAGGAGAAAAATCGACATGAGGTTGACGTGTGGGTGGTGTACTGACATATAAAGTATTAGGTGCAGCTGAAGCACTGGGAGGATTCGAGATCACCGGAGTGGGGAATAACCAAATCGATAATCCGATGGTGCGTCCCAAAAGACTCAGTGTGGCAATGTACAGAGGATCAAAGTTTCCAAAAGAAGGAAAGGTGAAAGGTTCCCTAGGACAAGGGGTTCCTCCATTGGTACTCCAGGGATTTGATGCCATTAACAATGACTCAACCTAAGGTCCACTAAGTAAAACAAAAAACACATGCTATGAATCTAAAAGAAAACAATCAAACAAAACTTCCCATAATGAAACCACTAGTTGGTGATGAAATCCAACATCGCGAGATCAATATAGGAAGGGGCAGGGATAGAGTTGGTGGATCAGTTACGTTGGCGACCTGTTTAATGGACTTATGCCTTAGTGCAAGCTTCCATGCAGTAAATGTGGATTTACCCTCCAAGGAGCCCGAGTGAGTTTGACCAACATCTATTCCAGGTACAGTGAAACTTCCCTTCACCGTCACCTCGTGTAATACCCTGAAGATTATGGCTACTAAGGTCACCAACTCGTAGTCATCCCCTGGGCGGGTACAGTCGACAGTCCAGTCCGAACGTATGGGCAGATAACAAGTCTGAAATCCTTCAAGAGAACTGAGGACAAGTGGACCAGTAGAACTCTAGAGGACCTCGAACAGATTCGGAATTCACGAAGCACCAAGACCAAATGAAGACAGATGAAACTCAATAAGAAACCCCAATATACAATCTGACTACTACGAATGGTTGAACCACGGAGGGATAATCTCTGTAACTCTCCCGAATGCGACCTCGTGTGTAACCCCTGTGTGAGAGGGGGATCCCAGAAAGCCTATACGACAATTGGATTTTCTCTCCCTATCGCAAGATGCTAAGTTTGTTTGATAGATTTGGAAAGTTATCCTTTCAACCTATTCCAAAGCCCTACACCTTAATATAATGTAGGTTTGCTAACAGAAAATGTAAAAATGTCTGATGAATTTTAGTTAAGCACTTGATTTTAAGGTTTTTGTTTACTCAGAGGTGTATGAGAGTGAAAACTGATGATATCATGACTCAATTCCCAAAACATGCATAGGAAACGATAAGTAGTCTTTTCTTTCAATGAATGTCTAGTTAAGGGAAGGAGAAGGATTTTCCTTTCACTTTCAAACACTAAGATGCAATGACCTGATGCAATAGTCCTCAATCAAAAATCTGATACAATGCTAAAATGTTTATATGTGACTGATAATCAGTTTGATGTAAAGCGTCCTATGTTAATCAAACTTCAAGATCTGTGAGATTTAAGCAACCCGGAAGAAAACTTCACATAAACAAAAACACACCCTCATTGTGATCAAACAAGACAAAAGAAAAAAAAATCCAGACAAGAGGAAATTCTTGGAGAAAAGACCTCAAAGATCAAAATGAAATAGTGAAAAGGTCTTTGAATTTCCTTACAACAGCTTTCAGTCAATCAGATATGTGAGAAAGCAGTAGATCGACTCCAAATCTCAGGGAAGAAGAGTGACTCAAAGTAAGGAAAATAGATGTCAAAAATCCAAAAAAAACATCATTAATCCTTAGAAATCAAATAATTGGAGGCTAAACAAGGACACACTAAGATAACATAAACCCTGAGTAGATGAATCAACAAAAAGAAGACTAAGAAAAACTACTCCCAAGAAGATTTTTGTACAAAAAGGGGCAGCGCTCTAGTGTCAAGGGTACCAGAGCATTGCAATGCTCTGTGGGATATTGCTAGGGAGTGTCAATGCCCTGGTGGTAAAGGCATGGGAGCGCTGGCCTCTCAGAACTCAAAATTTTTCCCATAAATAAAAAAAACTCAGGAAAAATGAAAAAATTCAGTGTGTAAGATGAATCCAATGGCCAACAACACATCTAACGATCAGAGACACGGAATGGAGAAGGTCAAATAATCAGAAAAGGCCAAAACAATACCTAGGAAAGGAAACATAAATAAGGTCCCTCCCCAGTGGAGTCGCCAATTTCCGTTACAAAGAAATCCYCTAGCGGACAAGTGGATTTTCTCTTGGGCTCTAGACTCCTAAAACCAAGACAAAAAAGTGTTATTGTGGACACTAACTTTCCATTGCATGAATATAAACTATTCAAAGAAGAAGAAGGAAGAAGGGTAAATACCTTTCACCGAYGTTTKTCCTTGCTTGATCCAGGYTGATCTTGATCTTCAAGTTCTTCAGAAGGTCCAGAAATACAATGAGCAACAACAATGATACTTTCTACTCTACCATGATTAGSTTCATAATGGATCTATGAAAGAAACAAGTTCATGAAACGTACACAAACTTTAAAGGAAAGAGGCCAAGCATAGATTTATATTAATAAAAACAAAATGAGATGCTTACAGCCATGGATGTAGGTGCAGTAACTTCACCAATCTCTCTTTGTCTAGACCCTTGCTCAAATAATCCACACACAGAATGATGACGCTTCAATGATATCTCCCTTATGAGATCATAAGTTTGATGCTTTACAATGTCTCCATATCAATACCACTCATGAGATCATAAGTTTGGTATCTCTCAATCTCTCTATCTACTTTTACCATGAGAAGGCCTCCTTATATAAGCTTGGAGAGACCCAACCACCTAAGAGATTCTTGGGATAAGTTGAGGATTCTTCTCCTTTAGTTGTGGATATTCCCTAAGATCAGGCCTTGACCTCAAATCTGAATCCAACCAACTCTAGATATGAGGGGATTCTTCCCTGATTTCTCTCAACAATCCAAAAATTCGGTCAAAAACAACCAACGCTCCCCCAAAAGGGTGCACAGAGCATTGAAACGCTCCCCCAAAGAAGGGTATAGAGCGTTGGCACTCCCTGACAGTGGGTAGGGGATAGTTACCTTCCAAAATTCATTTTTAAGTAGTTTTTTCCATGGCAAATTCTTTGTACTCTTCATCAAATGATTTCTCTTCCTAAAACCATTCTTTGAGGATGTCTTAAGTTTCCCTGTGATGTCGTTAGAGACATGACATAGGAAATATGGCAGTATGATGTTTGCGACAATTGTGACACTTGTAATGACAACAATAGGTCATCATTGAAGTGAGTAATTTTGATGTGTAACACAGAGTACTTAGAAGCTACAGTTCATCAGTATTTAACCAGTATCTACTTCGTAGATAAAACCCTAATTATAGAGTATCACCGTATTCACCCAAATCTATCATATTCAAGCACTAAGCACATTCACATAGGTTAGATATAGCATTCATCTATATTATTAAGCACAAATCATCAACGAATCTATCTATCATCCATCTATATCAAAGCACTAAGAACGTAAATACATAAACACATCAATACATCACACAAAGAATATCAACACAAGATATACATGGTTCACCCCCAGCCTGGGGCTATGCCCACCAACTCTTCTTCTCTTTTATTATCTTCGGTCAATCAACTACATGCACAGAGCCACAAGATCCTACTCTGCATAGGACAGGAGATCTACGCGCACATCACTAGATCCTCCTTCCCCGAGCTAGGTTACAGCACAAAGCTTCTACTCAATCTCTTAAAGTCACTTGCACTTATCCTTGCAAGTTTCACACAACATTCACAAAGCATGTACACTATCACTTGCACTTAGCACTTGGTATCACACACTTGTGCCTTTGCACTTAGCATACATACGCACCTTACTTATATCTCCTATATTTCTATTTATACATTACAAAAGAGGCCTAAACATGGGTAAACCCATGTGCCAACATCCCCATACCTGTTACATAAGCCCCAACCCAAAAAGCCCTAAAAATGGGCCGATATCCCGTGATCTCCACTTCGACTTGCACTCCACCTTCAACAGCCTTTCAAAGTCCCAAAGGTAGGTCAAACATGACCAAGGATCCTCAAAACTTGGTCAAGGGACCACAGGCCAACAACACTCACATGTGACTCATCCCGAGTCACTCTAATCTGGGTATCTCTGCTTCTAAAGCCTCGAGCTTGGATCGAGATGCTTCAACCTGTTGTTGCGACAAGTCCCCCTGCTCGTCGAACTCTTGGATAACTACTTCGTTGACAGGTCCCTCTAAGCGTTGTTCAGCTATAGTGATGACTTGTACCAGTTCTTCTCCTCGGCCTTCAATCTCTGTGAACAGTTGGCAAGCCTCGTCCTGTATTGGTTGGAGCCTCTAAGTCACTTCCATGACTCTTCTCTGAATGGCATGGACCTGTTGTTGAGAAGTGCATTGTTCTTGGGATCGCTTCATCCTCTCGAATACTGACAGGAGATTCAACTGCGTTTGTACTGTTGTTGCTTGCTACTTTACCTCCTAGAGATATGACTCTAGTGCCTTCAGTTCAGGGTCTTCAGTGAGTCTCTCATAAGTTTGTGCACTCCAATCACTTAGTTGTTTACATTCCATGGTGAGGGCCTTGATTCTCTGAACTAGGCTTCGAGCAGTTGCTTCTCTTTGATCTCGCACATCCTGCAAAGTCTTGGGCACTATTTGTAGCTCCAGATCTGTGATTCTTTGTTGAAGATGTTGGATAGCTTCTGCTTGCTACGCTACTTGATGCTCTACTAGTTCTTTTGTTTTTTGCTCTAAGTCTATCACAGAGCGAAGTGCTCTGCTAACTACTTCTCTTACTCCAACTTGCTCTGCGAGCAACTTCTCTTTCTCCTATTGGATTTGTGCTCTATCTTATTCAAAATTAGTTTGGAAGGCAGCCTTCTCCTGTTGCACAACTCGGTGTTGCTTTACCATTTCCTCTTGTGCTTGCTTCAGGGCCACCGTGGCCTATTCTTTCTCTTATTTCTCTCGACGAAGGCGGGATTTAGTCACATCAACTAGTCTGTAGAGTTGGGTAGGCTCATCTCCCAACTCTAGTTCTTCTAATGGTGGGGCACAGTGGATACTGCACGACTGGAGTGAAGGACTTGTTGTACCCTCTCAGCTCTGTCGGGATTACGTCATACAAGGCTTCTTTCTTGGCTTCATTATTTTGCAAAATGTATTGTGAAGCGTCTGATACGACTGTGATGATGAAATCAAAGTCATCGATCGTGAGTACAGTTTGAAGCTTCGACTTGCTTGCTTTGGATTTCTTTCGTGATGTAGTTTTTGTGAGGGAAACTTTCCTTTTCTTCAATGTATCTGCTTCATAAAGGGGGTTTTGTGGTGGGGTTACTTCACCTTGCTCCTACTTATCTTCTTCCCCTTCTTTTTCTTCTTTCTCCTCTTTGTCCACTTTGTCACCTCCTCCTCCTCTAGGTGAATCCGAGGCAATATCTTCTGAGTCATTGCTTAGTTTCTGTACATCTTATTTCTTCTTCCTTATTCTACTACTAGGTGCATTATACTCCTCACGAGTAACTATCGAGATTCCAATGAGGTTTGGGTCAGACAATTCTGCCTTAGCGACTGGTATAAGGAACTCTGCAGACCATTCCTTAGTGATTTATTCCAGGTCCTCCTCAGTGATCTTATAGTATGACTGAAGATCTTATTTATTCTCATTTGTGCGCGCAGTGATATATATGAAATGCCTATCTATGTGAAACTTAATAAGGGGTATAAAGCTATCCAGAGTGTTCGACATCATCCGGGGGAACGATTCGAAAGCCCTTTTCAACTGCAGGTAGTAGGTATGGAATATTGTGTTTGACTACCATTTTTTTCCCATGTCGCTCAAGTACCAGAGCATGGTGAACTTTGTAGCAAGTGGTTCGAACGGCTCAATGTCTGGGAAGGTCACACCTTCCGGCATCTCCCAAGTTGTAAACGCGATGAGGATCAACAACCAGCTAAAGTGGAACTCGTAGCCCTGATACTGAGCTTCGTGGCAATCGACTTCTAGCTGGTTGACTAAGTACTTCTCCCAGTTCATCTGTAATCCCTCCACACACTTTCCTGCAAGGTCAACCACAAACCCTGTGACCTACGTGGGTCTGTTCTTTTAGACTATCTTACCAACAATCAACTGGAAAGAAAGATACGTTGCACCATTCTGAATTGAGGCTGCCTTGTAGCCTCGTGTCCCCCTTCTCTACATCGCCATAGATTTCTTTGATCCTCTATGCCAAGGCATGATCTACAGCCTTCCCTGGGTAGAATTCCAATGGATCGGGTCCCTGCATGCTCAATCCAGTGATCCTATGGATCAGTGCCGGATCTACGGTAATACTCATGTCTAACCATAAATAACCGTCGTGGAAGCATGACAATAGGAGCTTAACCCACACGTTAACCTCCTGGTGCCTTCCAAAGTGTGGAATTTTCATGACGTTAAGGATAGTGGACTGTGTGGTGTTCATGGTCCATGGTTGGGGAATGATCTTCGATCTCTTTCCCTTCATCTTAGTCAAGTACCTGTGAGGTGAGAGCATGCCATAGGTATTGCAGTTCCCTAGATTATAGTCACTGATATTTAAGGTTGGAATCCTCTCCAACTACGGTCTGACTGCACGTATCCCCTTTGGGAGGTACGTCATGATGACTGTGTAGTCAAAGTCCCTCAGGACACTGTCACGATTCACCACACTGGCTAGAGGCGGGATGTAATTGGGAAAAATAGACAAGATTAACTTTGCATTCGCTAAGTCATCTTTGTGCTTGGTTCTTTTCTCATCTGCAACGTGGGATGGTCTGGATCCGCGAGCAGTTGATGAGGAGGCTTACACTCCTCACGTCGATGAAGCTTGAACTCCTGTGGACATCACTCTCTCTGCCATAAGCTTGATTCGAACTTCTTCAATGACTTTCTCTGTGGCGCTAAGCTCGCCCGACATGCACGCTCAGATCGGATAACTCAGGTGGATGAATGAATGTTCAAAGCAATGGAATAGGTGTCGATCTCAATAAACACAGTACGATAGCAATGAGTTCTCTTATTGGCTCGGATACAATTCAAAAAAGTGTTCTCGGTGCAATAGTCGATATAATAAGTAGGCAGTGATGTAACGGATCTCTCCAACTAACAAGAGGCCTTCATCAATGCAGCTTTGTCATTTATGGCATGGTCCCAATGGTCAGATGGCGAGATTTCTGGCCATAACTGTTGTTCTACCCGTTTGGGGCCATCGGTCTAATGGTCATAATGCCTCCAATGGTTATATTGCTTCGACATGGCAAAGTGTCATGTTGCGTTGTTTTGATATCTCAATGAAGTTCCAGTTTTTCAAACCTTCCTTCTGCGAAGTCCCCTCAGGAACCTCCTGTAGTTTTTCTAGCTTCGCTTTCTTCTTACTGAGATTTCTAGCCTTCTTCCCTATAATCTTCTTCTTAGTATTCCTCTTTCCATTCTAATTTTTATCTCCTCTTGGCATAGTAACTTCGTGTTGTTGACATTATTTAGAGAGTAATACTTCTTCTCTGTCCAGGGTAGGTTCTCCACTCTTTGGTGAGTCTTCTTTTGTTCTCTGAACTTCGACATCCAGGTTTCTGGTTATGACCATCTTCGATCTGTTCTCTTGTTCTTCAATCAAGTGTGTTATTCTCCTAGTCATGAAATCTCTTAGTTCTTGCTTCTTTTGTTCTAGGGCTTCCTCTTCCTTTCTTCTGGTCTTATTTCTCTCAATCCAAGGTTTTCCTAATAACATAGAAAATGGGGCGTTGTTCTCGACAAACTTAACAACCTCAATCTCTTCCTCTGTCGAAGTTCCATGAGCACTCATAGATATCTAGGTGATTCTTCCACATAGGGTCATCATCTTTCCTCTAAATAATCTTATTCCTCCTAATGACGGAATCATAGCAGGCTTTCCCAAAATTTCCCAAGTTCTTTATGTCATGATATTCACCTGTGTTTCCTCATCTAGAACACAGTCAATGTCGAAGTCTCCTATTCTTGTTTCTATTCATTGTTTTTCCTTGAAGATCTCTGATAAGTTGATATTTATGTGATCATTCAGGGTTTCTTTCACTTGTAGCAATACATTCTCTGATTCTTTCTAGGGTTCTGTCATGGTCTTAGTTTCTTGATCTTTCTCAGGGTTTTCTTGTCTCATATTCATTCTTTCAACCTTAGCAATCATTCTAGGGAAATCTAAAACTTCATGGTCCATAGATTTACAACAAAGACAACTAGGTATTCTACGAGAGCATTCATTGGCAAGATGTCATGGTCTTCTGAAACTATAGAAAAGATTTAATCCTCTCTTTCTCTTGAACAATCCCCAACCTTTCCTGTACTGCGCACTAGGGTCATAGTAGCTAACCTGCAAAAAATTCTTTCTAGGATCCTACATCCATTTGTTAGTCCAAACATTCTTTCTATGCATAGGAATAACATATCTTTCTTCATTTCTATCAGATATACTCATATCAAATCTTCTTTCATATAGTTGTTCCCTACTTTTCAAGATAGGACAAAATTTATCAAACATACCTAGATTCATACTTTTGAAACATAAATTTCCACTTATCTTTCCTTTTTGAATCAAAACTTTTCATTGTTCTTACCTTTAACAAAGTACAAAGCTTTAAAATCTTACCTCTTTTCTTCAGATCTGAATTTTCTTCTTAGCACAGAGCTTCACAAGTCAAGTAGACTATTGTGCACTAAATAAACATATCTACGCACAGAGATTTATTTTCTTCAGTTCTCAGCAATCACAGTTTCAGGTCAGATACTGCGCACTTCAGTAGCAGATCTACGCATGGAGCTTCTCTTTTTCTTTAATTCAGTTCCCAGCAATCACAGTTTCAGGTCGGATACTACGCCACCACCTCTAGAAATGAAGGAATTACCTCCACCTCCTCCACCTTGTTAAGGAAAAGGTATGAATTACCTTACTCAATCATTTTAAAATCATGTTTGGCTAGGACAAGATCGTCGGGAATATTACCCTTGGTTTTATAGCCTCAAAAATATTCTCTCAATCCGTAAGTATCAATCACTGGGATCAAGGCTGATCTATTTATGAAAATAATTTTGCAATATAAAATAGAGTTCATACAAGTTTTTAAAATATATACAAATTACAGAAAGTAAACATGGAGATCAAAAAGTGAAAAGTAACTAAGTCATTAGTACATGTATATAACATAGAATAAAAATCTGATTTATTTCATTCTGAGGTATCAAAAGAGTTTTTCTCTTTACAAAACCCTGTGAGGGCATAGACCAAATTCTAATTTATAGATCCCCGATGAACACCACACAAAAAGACTCTGACAATCAAGTAAAACTAAAATTTATAATATAGATCAACTTGCCACAGACTGCTGCCAATTTGACTCTGCAAGATATTATTTATCAGCCATGAAACTTAATTCACAAACAGACAAGAATATCCAGACTATCAAGGATGGATCAATACCTCTAAACAAGTGTCTGAAAAGTTGGGTTCAGTCTTGAACCTATTTGTCTACAATAAGACCATGTTGTCACAAAGAGAATTAGGCTTTGAGTAACTCAAGAATGAATGAAAACTGAAACTATCTTATGAAACCAAAAGAGAAAACCTTAGTCGTGCTTTCTCCTTCTATTCTCATCTTGTTTCTTCTTCTCATTCGGCTTTTATTCTTTCCAAATAAGTTGAAGTAGTTCAACTACTTTATTTAGTTAAGTTAGTTTGACTTAACTAATAGTTTAGGAGAAATAAATAACAATAATAATAATAATAATAGTTAAGGATCTTTAGTTAATAATAACTAGGTAGGTGGGACCCCTTATGACTCTCGTTTTCTTCTTTTCAAATCATAAAATATAACATAAATGGAAAATAATTTTAACACATGACACCCTTGTAGCTCCCTTAAATATCTTTCAAATTAGATATTTAAACATCATAAATAATTTAAATCATATCCAAAAATATATAATTATCCACATAATCCACATTATCCAAAACAGAGCTTGTTGTCCAAACTTTCTGCAAACCATTAACACTGTCTTTATCAACTCAAATAATAAAAACACATTAAATAAAAGCCATACTTTCCACTCTAAGAGGCAATCTTTCTTTTATCACTGTTGTCCCCCTTTGATTTCCCAGAAGTAGCATGTGTATGATTTGAACCTTGAGGTTGTATTTCACTGATTACATGGGAACAATCATCCTTCAAATGCATGCGGGAAGACACGGATTTTGAGGAATCATTTGATGGAGAAGAAGGGGAGGCAGCTGCTTTGCCTTTATCTTGCTCATGAGGAGCATCGGTTTTTAGTCTTTTAATAGCATGTGAGGATTGAACAAGTGAATCAACAAGGGAAATTTGAACATTAGGATTGACAGGTGGTGGAAGAGGTAATGACATATTGGTCCAGCCCACGATGGTGAGAGATAGTCGGGTTGACAATCTCTTGTCATCCATCATTTGCAGGGAATTCTGGTTTCAAGGATAAATGAGGAGGAATGGGAATGTCAGGGATGTTATGAGGCTAGAAGGGGGGTCTCTCTAACCGAGGGTGTACTATTCAATGACCAATCCAGTTAAAGAACCCATCTTGGAACAACTGGTTCAATTTTTTAGGATCAACATCAAAATGAATGGAAAATCTAGGTCTTCTAGGATCTTTGTTATAATTTCCCCGACCTCTGTTATTTCTTCCATGGTTTCCCCGAATGAAGAAACTCATCATGTAGCAGCAGTTCGTCAGTAACTAATCCCTTAATAAACCATACATGAGATTCTTCGTGCATGAATAAAAAATTGTCTCAGAAATTGACAAGATATACATGCAAATCCATCCATAACAAACCATTTAGCAACCACCAAGTGAACATGGGGTGATAGAGTTCATGGGAAATATGGAGGGAGTGTAATGAGCGAAAAGTGGTATAATGATAGGGGATTAATAGGCGAATATTTTTCAATAATCAATTAAATAATTTAATTGTGTAATAAAATACAAAAATATCAGTTGTCAACCATTGTTGTGTTATCTCTCTTATCGTTTTTACACAGACCTTTTGAATTTATTTCACATAATAGGTATGTTATAAATGAAATTGGGATTATGAGGGGAATGTAATGAGCGAAAAGTGGTAAACTGACAAGGACATAATATGGATACTATTCATATAAAAATAAATCAAAACAAACAATCAAACATATATATGTTCAGAGCTCCAAAGTTCAACAATATTCACTTTTCAAAATACAATTTAAATTGTTACTTCCTTTACAAATTGTTTACTGGCTTCCAAGTAGTAATCCATATGCCCAGAATATTCAATTACAATAGCCTTTGTATCTTTATATAATAGTCATAACAAACAAAATCGCAATCGATATGATAAACCACAATAACTCTTTGAACCACAACCATTCATAACTCCAATGCTAAATCCTTTTTAAATCAACAAGAATGCGCACTGTGATTACAACAATTTCTATCCAATACTCATTCTTTAAAGCTAATAGGAACATGCACAGTATCTATAATCATTCGTGTCCATCCATTATTTAAACATTGTCCAAGCAATCAAACTGGGCGTTATAACTCTTTATTGGGCCCCAATCAATTCGCACACAAGTGTCTTTTAAATACAATCAACATAAAATTTGAACCAAGTAACATGCAATACTTTGATCCCAGGCTTCACATAAACATTTAGGTACAAACTTCTTCTAGAAATTTCAAACAAGGAACATAACCAAATTGTGCCAAATTAACCAAGCACGCAAAGTGCTCCATCAACCATTGATTGGAGTAAAAGGATAACAATGTCATATTTAGGGTTTAAAAACAACAAGTGGAAGGTATGAACAGGTGGTTCAACCAAAGGATTAGGTATCTGAAAGTGCAGACAGTTCATTCCCTTTCACAATTAACCATGGAGATACAACATGTAACAATACTCTCAGCCGTGAGGGTTACCAAACGACAGAATGTCAACTCCAACAAGAAAACAAAATGAATCCAATCTCTTAAACAACACTGTAATATGAGCGTCCAAGCACAAACTCGTGTCCGACCAAAAGCATGTATAATGCTTCCATTAATCTTTTGGGTGATGTTAAACCCATGCTGTGCAATTCTTTCCATGAAAAAGTATCAATGAGGGAAATGCAATGATAGCTAACAACTCGGGGTCTTTCCAAGATAAGGGAAAAAAAAAATTAATCTTTCAACAGTTCATATTGCAACCCACAAGGTCGAAAAAACTATCCACGAAGATGAACATGGAGTGAGCAGCTTAAACAAAAAGACTCGTTGTAACAATCCATAAATAGGATACGTGCAAATCCCAGAGCTTTGGCAAGCCATGATACTCAATTCCAACAAAGGTTCCATACTCAAAAACCCAACTTGTGGTTGAGAAAGCTTCACTTCCTTTTAATCCAATAAACCCATGCAAATATTACACACAACAATGAGAGAATAACCATTTATTTTTAAAAGTGAATACAACCCAGACTAATCACCATAAGAAACCATGGACACCAACACCAATACACAATTCAAATATCTCATAACATTTTAATAAAAACACAGACCACGAGAAATCCTGAGCCAAAAGTTAATTCAAAAGGCAGAGTAACCATCATGGATGGAAAAGTAAGAAACCCATACCAAGAAAAGTCTGTGAGAGGAAGAAAACTAGAATGTATACCTCCTTCACAACCGAACGATGTGGAACAACAACAACCACTAGATCCAAAACCAAAATGCAAGAATGAATAGGGTGACGGGCAAGGGGGAGTTTGAATGACGTGTAGTAAATGCGCATCGCTTCTCCCTTACAACCTCATTCAATTCAAAGTACGAGCCAAGCCAATTCACCATAGCACTAAGAAATTAATCAACCACATATCCATTGCCATATCACATTTTCATAGTGTGCCACCCCTTTGTAATTTCAATTATTTTAAATAACAATGTGTTAGAAACATTACCTCATGTGCATCCACATATAACATTCAACAAGGCACATAAGTCTAGTAGCAAGGATTTATTGTTCCCCTCTTTTTTCACAATAATACATAGCATTAGAGCATGTGTATAGTTTTTTATTCAAAAGAGCTCCATTATTGTCTTTTACCAAGACCATTTAAACCAATTAATTCCACGTTTAATGCAATGCCAAACCAAAACTAATAACAATTCTTTCATCCACAGGGCAGCCTTAACATATTCTGTGAGAGATCATCAAAGTCATCCAGTGCCATGCATTAATCAACCAACCATCACATGTTACTACAACATTTTAAACCATGATTTGAAACCATGAACTGTAGAAGACTGTGTTGGTACCATCACATAATCAAACAAAATATAAGCACAGCATATCCACCATAGAGACACAAATCTACAAGGGGGTCCCACCTACTAGTTTAGTATTACTATAAATAATTAATAGATCTTAGCAATTATTCGTGAGCATAGTATTCATCGTTGTGTTTTTAAAAGTCAACAAACTAGCAACTCCACAGGGAAATTTGTTTCCAACAGATTATGAACTTAGAATGTCTGGTTTTTCAGACCAGGTGAACATTAAATCAAGAAATTATTTATCAAAATGATTATGCAATAGGGGAAGTGAGGCAGTTTAAGGGAAAAAATAATTCAAGATTTTGGGAATAAATCATGGAAAGTGTTACGTATGAGGAGCTTGTTCATGTATGCATAACATTCGATTAATCACAGTGAAATTGTTTATTGTTTAAAGGAGAAAAAATTCTAGTGCGCTCTTTTTGAATCTCAGGGTGGAGGGAAGAAAGGGAAGACAGAAGGTAGGGATGAAAATCCAATTATCTATCTAACAACAGTACTGGAAGAAGAGAGAAATTCCAGTGATGTCTATAAGGGGAACATCATAACAGTTGTGTAACCTTGTTTTTATTGATTAACAATACTTACATAATAACATCGTTGTGGAAAAAATGATCCTGAATTTATTTCTGAAAAGAAAAATAAATTAACAAAAGAAAAACAGCAGAAATGAAACAGCAGAAAAATAAAAACAACAAAGCAAAATCAAAGCAGTGAAACAAAAATTATAATACAGAAGTAATTTCCATACAACATTTTGAATTTCAACTTGGTTCCACATAGTGTTTCAAGTGGGAACTGTTAGTTCTTTAACAAAATAATCGCTCTTCCAAGTCCTTTAGAATATAAGAATTTGTTCTCAGGACAAAAGCGATTTTAAAAGGACCCAGCCATAATTTTTTAAATTTAGAATGCCTTCCTCTATCAGCATGAGTTGAATCCCAAAGCAAGACTTTCTCATTTACCTTAAATCTGAAAAAAAATTCGCTTTTATTGAAATATTTCTTTATGGTTTGATGTCTTCTATTTATGTTCTCCAAGGCAAACATCATGTGTTCCTCTAAATCCAACAGTGCATTTATCCTTTGAGGGATATTAGAAGAATTTAATTATTCAATCTGTAGCATCAGTCGTAGAGAAGAAATTTCCAGCTCAGTAGGAAGAATAGCTTATTGACCATAAATAAGATGAAAGGGAGTCAAACCTGTTCTTACCTTGGTAGTAGTGTGATCTTCCCAAAGGGTGTAACTGAGGAGGGTGTGCAATTGACAAGGCTTATCTTCAATGAGCCTCTTGATAATTCTAACCATATTTTTGTTAGTAGACTCGGCTTGCCCATTTCCTTGAGGGTAATAAGTTGATGAGGTGAAATGTTTAACTCCCAGCTTAGCTAGAAACTGATTCATCTTAGCAGAAATAAAAGTGGGGCCATTATCTGTAATAATATCTAAAGGAATGCCAAATATGGATAAAATATTAGTTTCAAGGAAAGAAATGACCTACTCATCCTGCGAATGTTTAAGTGGGACAACTTCATTCCATTTCGTAAAATAGTCTATGTTTTTCAAGATAAAAACTTTCCCTGTTGAAGATGGAGGATTAATAGGAGAGATAAAGTCCAGAACCCATTTTGAAAAAGTAAAATCAGGTAGGACATGTTGCAAAGGCATGGCAGACAGACATTCTTTCCCAACGAATTTTTGGCACTTGTCACAAGATCTTGAAAAGTTATAAGAATCTCGAAAATTTGAAGGCCAATAATAACCTTTTCTGATGATTTTAAAAGCAGTAGTTTTAGTAGAAAAGTGCCCACCCACATGAATAACATAATCTGAAGATCCATGGGTTTCTTGTAACAGTTTTTGTTCTTCCTCATTATTTACAAAGCGAAGTAATATACCATCGACAGATTTCCTGAACAAGAAGTATCTTAAAATAACATATCTACAAGATTTAAGACAGAGCCTTCTCCTTTGATGAGTATCTAAGCTATCTGAACATTTCTGATTTTGCAAGCAATACACCAGATCTTTATACCAAGGATGTCTAGCTATAGGAAGGATTTGACTATCAATGTAAAATAGTGTTGAAAGAGGATTATCATGTTCGTCAATTTCTTCACTTGCTTCAGCATGTTGAGCCAAGTGAAGGGCTAAGTCTCGTTCCTTAATTGTTTTCGAAGTCAAGATGGTTAAATCATGCTCTTGGATATTGGCAAGCCAATGTGCAATCTTTCCTGAAATATAATTCTGTGAGAGCAGAAACTTGGCAACAGGCAAAGGGACTTTTACCAGCGTGTGCTTGCCTAAGATAAAGTGGCGAAATTTTTCCACATCTTTAACAAGAGAAAAAGTATGTTTTTTGATATAAGAATATTTGAACTCATCATCTGATAAGATTTGACTTATGTAAGCTATTAGTTTTTCATCATTCTGGTCATCACATTGTACAAGAATAGTAGAAACTGCTTCTTCTGTGGCATTAGTGTATATAATAAAATCTTTCTCAAAATTTGGCTTCGCCAAAACCGGTGCGGAATTGATTTCCTTCTTAATCTTGACGAAAGCATTCTCGAAGTCTTCAGTCCAAGAAAAGGAGCGATCTTGCTTGAGAATATTGTGAATTGGTTTGACTGTTACAGCAAAATCAGGAACAAATCTACGGACAAAGTTGATAATGCCCATAAAGGCTTGAACCTCCTTTTTGGAAGTGGGAGCATGAAAGTTTAAAATAGCAGTGATCATTTCAGGATCTATGCTTATTCCTTAATCAGAGACAATATGCCCAAGGAGATTTCCCTTGGTAATGTCGAAAATATACTTAGAAGGATTTAAAGAAATGCTAAAATTTTTGAATCGCATGAGAACTTTCTTAAGATGACCAAAATGATCCAATCGGTTTTTTGAATATACAGTCAAGTCATCAAGATAAATATGAATAATTTTACCGATTAGATCATCAAAAACTATCTGCATAGCTCTTTGGAAGCTGACAACTACATTAAATAAAACAAAAGGCATGTGTTCATAAACAAATGTGCCCCAACGAGTAGTGAAAGTGGTTTTGTATTTATCAGTCCTTTTTACCTTGATTTGATTATAACCAAAAAAACCATCAAGTAAGGACATCATATGTGACCCTGCAGCTTATTGCAAAATCATTTCCATATTAGGGAGAGGAAAATGGTCTTTTACGCTCGCTCTATTTAATGCACGTAAATCAACGCACAGTCAGAGCTGACCAATTCTTTTCCAAATGGAAACCAAATTGGAAACCCACTCGAAATACTTAACAAGGAAAATTATCCCAACCTTCAAGATTTTTTCCAACTCCTTCTGAATAGTTGCTTCAAGTGTGGGGTTAATGGGTCTTCTTTTTTTCCTAACCAGTTTTATACCTTCATTGATAGGAATGCCATTATGTATAAGAGTAGGATCAAAACCACGAAGATCCTCATAAGACCAAGCAAAAACATCTTGAAATTCACGAAGTAACTCAATGAATTTCAACTTTTCTTCATCAGTACATTGGGAACCTATCTTAACATTATTTGGGGAATCAGGTGTTCCAATGTTCAAGGAAATGGTTTCACTCACTTTCCTTTTTGACTCATATTTTTTATTCTTTTTTTTGTTTCCTGCATCACTCGATGAAAATGAAATTTCTAGAGGAGTCAAGCCCTTCGGAATTTTGTTGTTTTCCATGGATATAATCTCCTTGGGATTATATGGTTCATTTTTTATGAAAGCACATGTGCTTTCATCACTAGGGAACACCTTACATGACTATACATTGTCAAGTATATGAGGACGATATAAAGATTGAAAAGTACAATCATGTCTTTGTGGAAAAAGTTGTCGAGTAGGAGAGGCTGCAAAAATAGCTAACCTGTCAGCCATTGAATTCAATTCACTTTTAACATGAGTGATGTTAAATAATAATAAGTTCGAGATAAGTTCCCAAACAGCTTGGGTGTAGTGTTTCATTAACTTGTTTCTAGGAGAATATATTTTACGTACAAGGTTCACAACAACCTCAAAGTCCCCAGAAACTGTAAGATGTCCACAACCTAAATTATAGGCATTTTCAATGTCTATATGTAATGCTTCAATTTAGTGACGTTGTTTGTGCAAGAAAATTCTAACATATAGGAAAAGTTGTGAATTTTACCAATAGGTGAGTACAAGATAATTCCAGCTCCATTACCTTCATTGGATCATGAACCGTCAAAGTGCTTATGCCACATCCCATCCTCCAGGTCAATTTGTTCCAGGGTAATGTTATCCTCATATGCAAAGATGGAGTACACTCCTAAGTCCTCCTCGACATAATTTACATTAGGTTGTGGAATGCTTTCTATATACAGTGAAATTCTTCCCTCCCTTAGGACAATGATGCTCTTTCCATTCCAAGGAACGAATAAGTGTTTCCCTTCAAGTGAAATATATCTACCTGTCAATCCTTTCCAGTCTCTTCCTAATATGATTGAATAGTTACTTACTGGCATGTCAATTACTTGAATATTAAGGGTTGTCCTTTATAGGATGTGCACACAGAACCAAAGCCACATCTTTGATTTCACCTATGGTTGATTGTTGTAGACTATTATACAAGAGCATGCTTCTGGCATTTTCATTGGTACAAGACAAGACTAGCTCTTCCATAATAAATTTTGACATCACGCTTGGGCCCAAACTGTCGTCAATTAGACAACAATGGGCTATTTTTTCCATAATCTTTATAGAAATGAAAAATGGGGGATTTGTTACCTCTTCAGAGAGATTGGCTATGGTGGAATCTTTTCCTTCTATAAAATTGTTTAGATGCTTTTGTTGCTCAAGGACAACAACCATGTCCAGAAGAGTAGCATGCGCCTTGATATTATCCAGTTGGCTGAGAATGTTATATTTGGAAGAGGGAAGAGGGGAGGGAGTTCCTTGACTGTCAAGAGTCTTGTTAGCTTATTCGACAACAACTTGCGAAGATGAGCTTGGGCTAGAATAATTACGAGGGGGGCCATATTTTCCTTTTGAAGCATAGGATTTATTCCTAGTGTTTATGATCATGACATCCTCTGTTTATGCAAAATCTAGAAAAACAATGGTATTTTCAAGCCTTTTTCCAAAGATTTTATCTCTGGCACTCTTCTTTACCTCACAAGTACTTTCTTCTTAATGTTCCTCGCAAAAGTTACACCAATTGTGAGGCATGATGGCTTTGGGATGAAAGTTGTTTTCATTTGGATTCCTAAAATATGGTGAATAAGAAGATGAGGCCAAAGGAGTAAGTGAAGGGGCACTTCCCTTTCGCTCGAATGTTATCATTCGGTTATTCATATCCTATACAAGTTGTAAGAGGGAAGACATGTTTGTTTGTTTAATTGAATCTCCCTTGGGAAGACCTGTTCTTTCCAGTTGTTCTTCATACTCTAGAAAAGTATGCAGAGCGGAACCAAGATTGTCAATAACTTTTTCTTCAAGCCTATGATGATAAGGGGAAGGGAGAGCATTGTAGTAATGCATAAAAGCAACTTGGTTCCAGGGGCGAATAAGTTCGGGAATTTGAGTATACAACTTGGTGAAACGTAGGTTGAAATACTTGATAGTCTCACCATCTTTGTATGCAATGTTATGGTATTCCCGTAATTGTTCAGTTGGGCTCTTAGACTGCTTATAAGTAGATTTGAACCAGTAAACTAACTCTTCCCAAGTGGAAATAATCTTAGGAGGGAGATCGAAGAAATCTATCGTTGCTTTCCCTTCGAGAGAGTTGACAAAAAAATGCATATAGGTATCATTGTCATTAGCTCCTATATTGCGATAGGCATTAGAGAATTCCACCAAGCGTTCGTTTGTAGTGATTGTCTTATTTCCTGAAAACCTAGGAAGATGTTCTTTAAATTTTGGTAGTGGATGAGTGGCAAGTGTTAGGTTTAAAGGGGAAGATACATGCCACGGCATAGTAGTAGCATCTTCCTCGAATTGAAAAAGTTCATACTTCTTTATGACCTTGGTGGGGTTGGTAGCAGATTGGACAGGGACATGATGACTATACAAGCTACCAATCATTGATGAGGTCGAAGGATGAGAATATGAGGCACCTCCAATGCCACCAGATCCACCCACAAATCCCATTTTGTGAATGATGGGTAAGGGTGAGAAAGATGAACTAGTTGAATCAGACAAAGTTCTCCTTAGAGTACCTTGTTGGGTTGAAAAAACAATGTTTCTTCTTCCTATTTCAGCGATAGGATTTGTTTCAGGAGATAAACATCTTCTTCTCCTAGAGATGCGAGGGTTTAAGGACATGAAAAGATGATCAAAACTTTTAGGAAAAGGAGAGCTACAGTTGATTCCTAGGCTGCCTTTGTCTTGCCTCCCAGCGTTCTTGAACACTTATATCTTGTTCAATTATTGCACACGAGTGTTAAAGCTCAGCCTGGGTATTAGCGGTTTCTAAGATGGTATTGAATAAAGTTAAAGAAATGTTGGTTTGGTCTTTAAGACCAGGCTCAATATTGGATTTCCTTGTAACAGGTACTGTCATGAAGAAAAGAAAGCAGTCAAAGAATCAAAAGCAGAAATATTCAATGATAATCATGAATACAATCAACCACAGAGATATGGAAGATCTCCCCAATATAGTCGCCAAATAAATCTTGAGGAAAACGTATGAATTACCTTACTCAATTATTTTCAAATATTACTTGGCTAGGACAAGATAGTCGGGAATATCACCCTTGGTTTTATAGCCTCAAAAATATTCTCTCAATCCACAAGTATTAATTACTAGGATCAAGGTTGATTTATTTATGAAAATAATGTTGCAATATAAAATAAAGTTCATATAAGTTTCTAAAATATATACAGATTATAGAAAGTAAACATGGAGATCAAAAAGAGAAAAGTAACCAGGTCATCAGAACATGTATATAAGACAATAGAAATCTGATTTATTTCATCCTGAGGTATCAAAAGAGTTTTTCTCTTTACAAAACCTTGTGAGGGCATAGACCAAAGTCTAATTTAGAGATCCCTGATGAACACCATACAAAAAGACTCTAATAATCAGGTAAAACTGAAATTTATAATCTAGATCAGCTTGCCAAAGACTGTTGCCAATTTGACTCTACAAGATATTATTTATCAGCCATGAAACTTAATTCACAAACAGACAAGAATACACAAACTATCAAGGATGGATAAACACCTCTAAACACGTGTCTGAAAAGTTTGGTTTAGTATTGAACCTTGTTGTCTACAATAAGACTTTGTTGTCACAAAGAGAATTAGGCTTTGAATAACTTAAGAATGAATGAAAATTGAAATTATCTTATGAAACCAAAAGAGCAAACCTTAATCTTGTTTTTTCCTTCTATTCTCCTCCTATTTCTTCTTCTCATTCAACTTTTATTCTTTCTAAATAAGTTGAAGTAGTTTAACTATTGTCTTTAGTTAAGTTAGTTTGACTTAACTAATAGTTTAGGAGAAATAAATAATAATAATAATAGTTAAGGGTCTTTAATTAATAATAACTAGGTAGGTGGGATCCCTCGTGGCCCCCATTTTTTTCTTCTTTTCAAATCATAAAATATAACACAAATGGATAATCATTTTAACACATGCCACCCTTGTAGATCCCATAAATATCTTTCAAATTAGATATTTAAACATCAGAAATAATTTAAATCGTATCCAAAAATATATAAATATCCACATAATCCACATTATCCAACACAGTGCTTGTTGTCCAAACTTTCTGACGACCATTAACACTATCTTTAACAACTCAAATCATAAAAATACATAAACTAAAAGCCATACTTGCCACTCTAAGAGGAAATATTTATTTTATCACTTTTGTCCCCCTTTGATTTCCCAAAAGTAGCTTGTGGTTGATTTGAACCTTGAGGTTATATTTCAAAGATTGCATGGGAACAATCATCCTCCAAATGCATGCGGGAAGACATGGATTTTGAGGAATCATTTGAAGGAGAAGAAGGGGAGTCAGTTGATTTTCCTTTATCTTTCTCATGAGGAACATCGGTTTTTAGTCTTTTACTAGCATGTGAGGATTGAATAGGTGAATCAGCATGAGAAATATTGACATTAGGATTGATAGGTGGTGGAAGAGGTAATGACATATTGGTCCAGCCAGGATGGTGAGAGACAGTCGGGTTGACAATCTCTTGACATCCATCATTTGTAGGGACTTTTGGTTTCAGGGAAAAATGAGAAGGAACGAGAATTCTAGGGATGTTCTCAAGATGGAAGGGGGGTCTCTCTAGCCGAGGATGTACTATTCCATGACCAATCCAGTTAAATAACCCAGCTTGGAATAGTTGGTTCAATTATTGGGGATCAACATCAAAATGAATGGAAAATATAGGCCTTCTAGGACCTTTGTTATAATTTCCCTGGCCTCTGTTATTTCTGTCATGGTTACCCATACTAAAGAAACTCATCTTGTAGCAGCAATTCATTAGTAACTAAGCCCTTGATAAACCATACATGATATTCTGCTTGCATGAATAAAAAATTGGCTCAGAATTTGACATGAGATACATGCAAATCCATCCATAACAAACCATTTAACAATCATCAAGTGAACAGTGGGTGATAGGGTTCATGGGACATATGGAGGGAGTGTAATAAGTGAAAAGTGGTATAATGATAGGGGATTAATAGACGAATATTTTTCAACAATTAATTAAATAATTCAATTGTGTAATAAAATACAAAAATATCAGTTGCCAACCATTGTTGTGTTATCTCTCTTGTCGTTGTTACATAGACCTTTTGAATTTATTTCATAGAACAGGGATGTTATAAATGAAATTAGGATTATGAGGGGAATGTAATGAGCGAAAAGTGGTAAAATGATAAGGACATAATATGGATATTGTTTAAATAAAAATAAATCAAAACAAACAATCAAACATATATCTACTCAAAGCTCCAAAGTTCAACAATATTCACTTTTCAAAATAAAATTTAAACTGTTACTTCCTTTACAAATTGTTTGTTGGCTTCCAAACAGTAATCCATATGCCCAGAATATTTAATTACAGTAGCCTTCGTATCTTTATATAACAGTCATAACAAACAGCATCGTAATCGATATGATAAACCACAATAACCCTTTGAACCACAACCATTCATAACTCCAATGCTAAATCCTTTTAAAATCAACAGGAATACGCACAGTGCTTATAGAAATTTATATCCAATACTCATTCTTTAAAGCCAATAGGAGCATGCACAGTATCTATAACCATTCATGTTCATCCATTATTTAAACATTGTCCAAGCAATCAAACTAGGTGTTATAACTCTTTATTTGGACCCAATCAATTCACACACAGGTGTCTTTTAAATACAATCAAAATAGCATTTGAACCAAATAACATGCAATACGTCGAGCCCAGGATTCACATAAACATTTAGGTGAAGACTTCTTCCAGAAATATCAAACAAGGAAAAGAACCAAATCATGCCCAAGTAACCAAGCATGCATAGTGCTCCATCAACCATTGACTGGAGTAAAACAATAACAATGTCATCTTTAGGGTTTAAAAACAACAAGTGGAAGTTATGAATAGATGGTTCAACCAAAGGATTAGGTATCCGAAAGCACAGACAGTTCATTCCCTTTCACAATTAATCACAGAGATACAACATGTAACAATAGTCTCGACCGTGAGGGTTACCAAACAACAAACTGTCAACTCCAATAGGAAAACAGAATGAAGCCAATCTCTTAAACAACACTGTAATATGAGAATCCAAGAACAAACTCGTGCCCGACCAAAAGCATGTATAATGTCTCCATTAATCTTTTGGGTGATGTTAAACCCATATTGTGCAATCCTTTCCAGGCAACTGTGTCAGTGAGGGAAACGCAATTATATCTAACAACTCGGGGTTTTTCCAAGACAAGGAAAAAAAAACACTTTAATCTTTCAACAATTCATATTGCAACCCACAGGGTCGAAAACACTATCCATAGAGATGAACATGGAGTAGGCATCTTAAAAACTGAGACTTGTTGTAACAATCCATAAATAGGATACGTGCAAAGCCCAGAGCTTTGGAAATCCATGATACTCAATTCCAACAGAGGTGCCAAACTCAAAAACCCAAATAGTGGTCGAGCAGGCTTCACTACCTTTTAATCCAATAAACCCATGCAAAGATTACACACAACAAGGACAGCATAACCATTTATTTTTAAAAGTGCCAACAGTCCAGACTAATCACCATAAGAAACCACAAACACCAACACCAATACCCAGTTCAAATATATTATAACAGCTTAAGAAAAACACAGACCACAAGCAATCTTGAGACAAAAGTTGATTCAAAAGGTAGAGTAACCATCATGGATGGAAGAGTAAGAAACCCATACCTAGAAAATCCTGCGTAAGGAAGAAAACTAGACTGTATACCTCCTTCACGACCGAACGATGTGGAACAACAATAACCACCAGAGCCAAAACCAAAATGCAAGAATTACTAGCGTTGTGGGCTCAAGGGGGAGTTTGAATGATGTGCAGTAAATGCACGTCGCTTCTCCCTTCCAACCTCATTCAATTCAAAGCACAAGCCAAGCCAATTCACCACACCCTTAAGCAATTAATCAACCACATATCCCATTTGCATAGTGCTCCACCCCTTTGTAATGTCAATTCTTTTACATAACAATGTGTTAGAAACATTACCCCATGTGCATCCACATATAACATTCAGCAAGGCGCATAAGTCTAGTAGCAAGGATTTAGTATGCCCCTCTTTTGTCACAATAATACATAGAATTAGAGATTGTGTATAGTTTTTTATTCAAAATAGCTCCATTATTGTCTTTTACCGAGACCATTTAAACCAATTAATTCCATGTTTAATGCAATGCCAAACCAAAACTGATAATAATTCTTTCTTCCACAGGGTGGCCTTAACATCTTCTGTGAGAGGTCATCAAAGCCATCTAGTGCCATGCATTAATCAACCAACCATAACATGTTACTACAACATTTTAAACCATGATTTGAAACAATGAACTGTAGAAGATTGTGTTGGAACCATCACATAATCAAACAAAATATAAGTGCAACATATCCACCATAGTGCCACAAGTCTACAAGGGGGTCCCACCTACTAGTTTATTATTAATATTAATAATTAATAGAGCTTGGCAATCATTTGTGAGCATAGTATTCATCGTTGCGTTTTTAAGCGTCAACACACCTCTGGTTAATGACCTACTTCCACAACCTACACCAACAGATGAGGATCTTTGCTAGAATATAGATGTACCAGGTATGATTGGAAAGATGAATATGTTGGTACATCTGGTAGAGATGTGCAAGATTATTTTCGTAAGGAGAGAAGTTTTGAAGGAATTAAAGGTACAATATGAAGCAGGAGATCCTCCAGTGATCCTAAATACTATGTATCATGGGAAACAGGGAGAGGACAATCCTCCTTTTTATCTTTCTTTAGGCATAAATCTTTTGCGTTTGAATAATTGTATATTGGATTCTAGATCCTTGGAAAACGTACTTTCTCTAAAGGTCATGAAACAACTTAGTTTGCATACAACACACCCTTATGGGAATCTTTGTGGTATTGGTTCAAAGAAGGTGAAAGTGTACGGTCTCATAAAAGACATGGAGGTATATCTGCAGGATTTTCCCCACATCAGCCTCATCATAAATATAGTTGTGATTGATGTACCAGACGCTTGGGGCATGCTCTTGTCAAGAAGTTGTTCTTATACCCTTAGAGGTTTTCTAAGTATGGACCTCACTCATGCACATATCCCTATGGGGGATGGAACATTTGAGATTTTATATAGTCAACATGTTGCAAAGAATCATGTAGTTGATATGAATATCCTAGACTACTGGAGTGATCGCAAGTATGATGTGACACCTTAAGTTATAAAGTATGTTCATTTGTATTTTCCTTTTTCGTAAGAAGATTGTATTGATACATTATTTCCGAAGATGGATAAGTACAAGGAGAATCTTGCAAAATACCAAGGAAAGGATCAAGGATCCATCAAGATATAGAATCAGGATGAAGTTAAGAAGGATAAAGAGAAATAACTAGCTATCAAAAGTGTGGTAAATGTGGATCCTCGAACAGAGAGATTGAAGATCTACCATATGTTGAGTTTGATGATGGACGCCTTACACTCATGTGGGATAAAAAGAAAGGGAAGTTGGAGTATGACAAGAGTGAAATTATATGGCTCAACCCTTATGTCATCAAGAAGAAGTATGAGAATGGTACTTACTATTTATCTTCCATGGATAGGAGGAAGATGACATTACCAGTTCATGGGTCTATCCTCTGACCCTATGTTCACGAAACCTAATCTCAACGGGCCCTACTCCCCAGGAAAGTAGGTAGGTCATTTTGATTTCTTGCACTTTCATTTGTGTGTTCATCATAGTACAGTTAAATTTTCTTTCATGATTTTCTTTACATATTTCTTTCTTGCATTCATGTTGTGACGCATTTTCTTGAATCATATTACATATTAGTTCAAAGTTTCTGAAAAATGCAAAATTTTATTTTCAAGGAATAGTTGTCAATTTTGAAAGTTTCAAGTTTTGATGAATGAAGGGTTAGCAAGCCACCCATCGATGCTCTAATATCTTGCTTGAGTATGTGTAGGAACGAGTCTTACCAGGGGATGTTGAGGTTTTCATGCATTCTATGGCGAGCACATGTCCCCATGTAGGTGTTGATGATTATAGTTGCGTGAGACATTCTCCAAAACACAAACCTGAGAGAGAGCCCCTGAGAGGGGTGTGTGGTTCCTATCTGAGACAGAGTTGGAACGTAGAGATGGAATCCTCCTTACAGAGATTTGAGAATAAATCCAGATGATTCTCCTGTGTAACACAATGAGAAAGAAGATATGTTGAGTTGGACGTGCATGTGGTTGAGCACAAGGTGAACGTGTGAATTCCCATAGAGTTGGGTGCATCGTCATGAAACAGAGATGAAGATAATGTATTAGCCTCCTCTAAGAAGAGAGTTGATATGATGAAATATAAATGACTCCCATGTGTAATACAGTGGGAAAGAATATATGTTGAGTGGACGTGCCTGTGGATGAGCACAAGTGCACGTAATCCTAGTGGTTGAGCACTAGTGAGTGTGGTTCTCTTGTGAGACGCGATGAGATAGAGACATGGACATCCCTATGGATGTGCCCCTAGTAGATGAGCATTAGTGGGTGTATGAGATCCCTTGCTATATTGTTCAAGAGTCTGACTTGCCTATAACCCTAATTGTAATGTAAAGGGTACAAGTCGGCCCCACCTTAATGTAATTGATAATTAATGTAAAAGATCATTAATATCATTATTATTAATTATATTGTGAGTTAGAGAGGTTGGCCATGTTGTGCCAATAGACACTTATGTTGATAGGTCAAGTCTAATATAATTAAAGGTAGATTCCCCATTGAGGAATCATATCTTTTGTGTGAGTTTGGAAATTTCAGCAAGTATATCTTCTTGGGAAAACTGCACACCTCTCTTGGGAGCTAGTATTCTAGGGTTTGTGAGCACCCTTTTGTGTGCTACGTTTTCTTGGTGGTGGAGATATTTTTCTTGAAGAATATATCAACGGATTGGCTAGGTTTTCTTTCCTTGTTGAGAAGGGTTTCCCAGGATACTTCTTGTGTACTTGTGCATGGTTATTCTTCTCGTGATCTTGGTTGATGCAACATGATTGTTTATGGTTTAAGTAAAAAGATAAAATGGAATGAACTTCATGCTTAAACATTTCCTATTGAAAAATCAACATGGTATCAAAGTGCAGGTCTTGAAGAACCCATTGCACAAGCATGTACCTGTCTCCTCTCTTTTCTGCAGAACCGTAGGACCCTCCTAGGCTTTCTAGAAAACGTGTACGACCCTCCTTTATGAAGTGTTTCAGCCCTTAATACTTGAATGTCGGGGAAAATTTTGACATAGGAGAGTACGACCTCCTCCAACACACCTCCAGAGACTCTCAGAGTGAAATTCTGAGCATTTTGAAATTTTCACCCTAGGGTTTCTAGGGTTTTGCTAATTTCTGCAGAAATTTCAGAATTAGGGTTTCTGCAACTCATTGAAGGATCTCTTCAGCTCACCATTGTTCTCCTATCTTTCAAAGGCTTATTGGTGTTAGTCATAAGTCCAAAAAAACCTAAAAGTGCTAGCCTAGCCTAGTTGTTAGGTTTTCTAGCCCGGTTGATAAGGGTTTGTGAATAATCTAAAATTATGATGAACAGAACTATGATGGAAGATAAGTTTGATGGATCAAGCAACTTCAAGTTCCTAGAAGACAAGACTTCATAAGAAGGCTTATTGTGGGTAATACAAAAAGGTGACACTATGAATACCCCCTTCATGAAGATGTCAAGAGGACAGAGATCAGCTAGGTGCCATTGGAGAAATCATATCAACACCCTCAGGTATGCACTTGTATATATATATATCATTTGTATCATTTTCATAAGGGAAATTGCAAGAGGAAGGAACATTTTGTTGAAGTCATGGATCCATACGGATCTCAGTGCATTCAGAGGAACAACACACTGGAAGTGAAGACTCTAGGTTTGATTGTTGTAATTGCCATTCCTCTAACCTATATTTCTATGTTTTTTTGCATTACAAATAGGTGTTGTAGTTGGAAAACAATCCTTAAATTGTTTTGATTCTAGAGATGTACTCATTATTCTCCTTTAGGAGATATTCTTGTTTTGGTTCCTCTTGTTTTCTTGTTCCATACTGGTTAAAGACAAAGGAAGATGTTTATCCCTCAGAGGGAGTCACTTGACTCATAGGGAATCAAAACTATTTGAGAAAGAGGAAGGATAGAACCATCATTGAGGCAACCAATGCAATAATGCATGATCAAAACCCTTCTATGATTCTATGGGGAAAAGCATGCATGACACAACATATGTTCAGAACAAGAGTCTTCACCAAAATTTGAAAAACATAAAAATCCTTCACTGGAGTGAATCCTGAGATTGAACACTTCAGGCTATTTGGGTGCCCAGTGTATTTTCAGGTACCCAAAGAGAAGAAGTCCAAGCTAGACCCTTCAAGGAGAAAGGATATGTTTATGGGATAACAGTGAATCTTCGAAGACATTCCAGATCAACATCCTTGGTTAGAGAGAGATTGAGACAAGAATAGATGTTATCCTTGAAGAAGAGATAGCATTTCAAAGATCCATAGAATCTCAGATGGAGATTGACAATGAGACAATACCTTCTCCCCCTTCAGCAGTTCAGAGGGAGACAGACATTATTCCAACTAATCCAGTTGCTCCAGTTGATATGTTTAGAGATATTGTAGTAGGGCATAAAAGGCCTACCTAGGCTCACTCTGCAAGAGGCAGAGAAAAATACAAGCCTCTCAAGGCACATCCCGAGAAAACACAGAGATTTTTTCGATCCACTCTTCAGCCATGAGCCACATCATTGATTCTGAGCCTTCTTGTCATAGAGAAGCAACAGGAGAACAGGTATGGAAAGATGCCATAACATAATAATACCAGTATATCTTAAAGAATGTTGTATAAGATATTGTTCAGAGACCAGAAGGGAAGTCTGTGGTGACTTCCAAGTGGATCTATAAGAACAAGCATGCAACTAATGGAAGTGTCTAGAAATACAAATCAAGATCTATAGGATTCTCACAAACAGAGGGAGTTGTTTATGATTAGACACTTGATCCAGTAAGCTCAATACACTTCCATCCATACTACTATCCATGAGTTGGAAACTATATCAGATGGATAGATTCTTGATGAGTTTGGGTTTCAGTAAGAGTGTTGTTGATCCAAACCTATATTATTACAGTGTTGGTGATGAGATCCTGATTTTGATGACTTATTCAGAAAGCCTTGTTGTTAGATACAAGTAAGCTTTGACTTATGATTTCGAGATGAAGGATATGAGTATGATGCACTACTTCTTGGGACAAGAAGTATGACAAAGGACCGATGAGATTTTCCTGAGTCAAGGAAAATATACAGTGGGAATATTAAAGAAGTTCAGTATGAGAAAATGCAAATCCACGGTGATGGATTTGAAGAAAAATATTCATGATGATTCAGACGTGACTGATCCACAGCTGATTGGATCACTGATGTATCTGGTTAACACCAGACTTGATTCATGATATGCAGTGAATGTGCTTAGCCAGCTTATGAGCCAATCGAGACCGACACATTGGATAGCTGCAAAACATGTATTGAGATACTTACAAGGCACAGTTGGTTATGGCCTAAGATATGGCTCCAGTGTAGACTTGATCCTGCAAGGATATGCCGATGCAGATTGGGAAAGAAGCGTAGTGGACAGAAAAAGCACCTCCAGTTGTTGCTTCACTTTAGGGTATTCCATGGTTTTCTGGTGTAGCAGAAAAAAAAGCTTTGTGGCATTAAGCACCACAGAGGCAGAGTACATTGCATTGAGTGTAGCAGTCTGGCTTCACAAACTTTTGACTGACTTATTCGATCATGAGATGGATCCTACTACTATTCATTGTGATAACCAAAGCTATGTAAAGTTCTCTGAGAACCTTGTGTTTCATGACAAATCGAAACACATCGAGATAAAGTATCACTATATCAGATACATGGTGTAGAGGAAGATATCTTCACCAAACCACTTGCCAAGACAAAGTTCGAGTATTTTCGTGAGAGACTTGGCTTGGTGGAGAATGTCTCCCTAGCTGACAGGGAGTGTTGATGATTACAGTTGCGTGAGACATTCTCCAGGACACAAACCTGAGAGAGATCCCTTGAGAGGGGTGTGTGGTTCCTATCTGAGATAGAGCTGGAACATAGAGATGGCCTCCTCTTTACAGAGAGTTGAGAAGAACTCCAGATGATTCTTCGGTGTAACGCAGTGAGAAAGGAGATATGTTGATTTGGACGTGCCCATGGCTAAGCACAAGGTGAACGTGTGAATTCCCATAGAGTTGGGTGCATCGTCATGAGACAGAGATGAAGATGATGTATTAGCCTCCTCTAAGTAGAGAGTTGAGATGATGAACTCCAGATGACTCCCATGTGTAATGCAGTGGTAAAGAATATTTGTTGAGTGGACGTGTCTATGGATGAGCACAGGTGAGCATAATCCTAGTGGTTGAACACTAGTGAGTGTGGTTCTCCTGTGAGACACAATGAGATAGAGATATGGACATCCCTATGGATGTGCCCCTAGTGGTTGAGCACTAGTGGGTGTATGAGATCCCTTGCTATATTGTTCAAGAGTCAGACATGCATGTAACCCTAATTGTAATGTAAAGGGTACAGGTCGGCCCCACCTTAATGTAATTGATAATTAATGTAAAAGATAATTAATCTGGTTATTATTAATTATATTGTGAGTTAGAGAGGTCGCCCATGTTGTGCCAATAGACACTTCTGTTGACAGGTCAATTCTAATATAAGCAAAGGTAGATTCCCCATTGAGGAATCATATCTTTTTTGTGAGTTTGGAAATTTCAGCGAGTATATATTCTTAGGAAAA
>ML787700.1:656359-667875 GCA_009831015.1 Picea engelmannii | reverse complement strand
TTCTTCCTCTTCACAATCTATGTAGAATAATTTCTTATCACCACACTTATGTCCCTTACTGTACTTGTTGTCACAATTAAAGCATAAACCTTTTGCTTTTTTTTCCTCCAATTCTTGAGGTGTCAACCTTGTAGGTTGAGGTGTTTTAGAAGAAGGAGCGTTGTTCTCTCTATAGTTGTTAGGATTGATCCTTCTAGTAGCCATAGCCATATTTTTACTTTCAACATTTCTTGTCACCTTAAATGCATTCTCCAATTATTTGGGTTCCCAAAAGCGAACTTCATGTTGAATGTTATCCTTTAAAGTTCCTATGAATACATCAATCAAGTGTTCATATGGAATATTGATTACCTTTATATTCAATCTTTGGAAGTTCTCAATGTGTTCGGTAACTAAACCCTTTTGCTTGAGATTTATCAATTGGCTAAAGAAGGTATTGTTCCTTGTATCCTCATAGTGTGTTATCATTTATTCCGTGGAAATTGTCCAAGTGACGAGTGTTTTGCGAGAACAAAGCCATCGATACCATACAAATTGATTAGGTTCTAAATATAAAGAAGCAATTCGTACCTTTTGTGTATGTGGCACATTATGTAGATCAAAGAATTGCTCCATCTGAAGTGTCCATGTAATTGAGTCCTTGCCATCAAACTTCCTCATATCGATCTTAGGAATGTGGTTGGTCTTCAACTCAAAGTTGGAGTTTCTCCATTCTGGATTCACCTTCCTTATGTCCTCATCATGAATTTCATGGGATGCATTTTCACTTTCAGGTGTCTTCTCTGTCACGAAATTTTTCAATACTTCCATGATCTCCTCTTTTAAACCATCCATATTTGCCTCCAACTTAGCTTCCATCTCTTGTAGTTCATCTTTTGTTACTATCTTCTTTTGTAAATCATTTTTGTCCCTACGCATTTCTTCACCTTCATCAAGAGTCCAAGTAGGATTGTCTGGAAGCTTATTTGGTGTAGAAGTTCCCCTTTTGGGTGGCATGTTGGCCAAGTATCACTTTTGAACCTTGATTTTGAGGTGGTTCTGCTAAACAATATTTCTTCTATTGTATCTCCCAAGTTTCGGCCCTTTTGGGTATGAAACTTTATTTTATGTAGTTCTCTAATATTTCTTCTCTGCAATGCCACAGGTCTGATCAAAATTGGATGTACCAAGTGGAATTTACGGTACCTTCACCACAACTTGTAGATTTTTTGTCTTTCCAGGAGATCTCTCTTGTATAGCGTTCCCCGCACAAAATAATTGATATAAAATTCTGAAACTCGTACCCGAAATACTACAGACTGTCCACGATCCAATGAAACTGGTCCCACTCAATTTGGATACTCTAGGAAGAAGTTATGATTGTTTTACCCGGAACACCTTCTTGAGACTAGTCAATAGGACTAGTCAGATACCCTATCTTACACAGGGTGTATCTACGAATTTACGATGACCCAGAAGATGAAATTTTTACCACAGATACCTTACTAATTTATGTGAATAGACTCTAGAGTTCAAGGTCTAAAACGTTACAGAAAATTTTTTATAGAGAAAATTCTGCAATGACTCATTTCAGGATGATTCCAGAACCCTATCTTGTACAGGTTCTATCTCCGAAAGTATAAGGCCTCGGGAGCTGAAATTTTAACCCAACGTACCTTGATCCGTCTACTAAATATCCTCCAAGTCGTTCCTTCTGAAACGTTATAGAAAAAAAAGATACAGCGAAAATGTCAAGGTGTCTCAGATGTAGCAACGAAACCCCAAGACCTTGAGCTCTGATACCATATGTTAAGAACCAAATATTAATATAGCATAGAAAAACCTCAAAAAAAGTACTCAACGCCTTGAAAAAGAGATAATTTCAGATAATAAGCCTCTTCGAGGGGGCAACCTCCTTTTACCCCACTTAAATGTTCAAGTACAAGATGATTCCAAATGAAAATGTCTCCTTGGTATATATAGGAGACTATGAGGTATAATTACAACTAATGGAATAAAGCCGACATAAATAAAATAACATTACTAATGTAATATGCCCCAATTAAGGGGTAATGAGACAATATTAGGGCTTAACATTGTGAGCACTCTTTTGTGTGCTAGGTTTTCTTGGTGGTGAAGATCTTTCTCTTGAAGAATATAACAAAGGATTGGCTGGGTTTTCTTCCCTTGTTGAGAAGGGTTTCCTAGGATACTTCTTGTGTACTTGTGCATGGTAATTCTTCTTGTAATCTTGGTTGCTGCAACACAATTGTTTATGGTTTAAGTAAAATGCTAAAATGGATTGAACTTCATGCTTAAACCTTGCCTATTGAAAAATCAATAGTATGAGCCAGATGTTACCCCCCATCCTAGGGGTAACTAAGGAGATGATGTCTCAAGGCTCGCATGTAGAAGACATCGAGTGTCAAGAGCTAGATGATCAGTTGAGTCCACATTGAGCAGACAAAGCCCCTCCTCGCCACCACACATCAAGATTCAATGTTAGCAACTTACCAACATTCGCCACACCAGCCTAGCCCAAAAAGGATAGCAGGTCTTACTTCATAAGGTAACAAGTCTAGCCTCATGGTAAGTGTCACTTTAATAATTGAAGCATTTTAGCATGTTGCAAAGAGTCCTTTCTTTGTAATAGAACGTTTACTTGGAAATTATAACTTTTGCCTTATTTCACCTTGGTGGTTGACATGGTTTCATAGTAAGTGGGTCACCCTTGGGGAAAGGGTTGCTACTAGGGGGTCTCCTTGAAAAGTCATTGTACCATTCCCACTCATACTTACCATTTTTCACACTTCTTCTCCCTCTACTTCCTCATCTTTTGGGTTTTTAGGCTCATTGACCCCAAGAAGGGCTTGTACCTTATTTCATGGGAAGAAGGGGCTAAAGGCCCAGAGGTGTTATAGCTAGCAAAAGCTAAAAGCCATAAATTATCCTTCTAAATGCTCGCCCCAAGGTCATGAGAAAAACGAAATGTTTCTCCATAAAAATGAAGGAACTTTAAAAAACAAAACAAATAATTCATAAATGTCATGCTTGATGGGGGAATGCATTTGTGGTGTCTTTTAATTTCCAGTGCATATGGCACTCAATGTGTTCCTAACTTCAAGTGGAATTGCAATGCTCTTTACTTTCCATTGCACATAGCACTCAATGTTTAGACCATAATATTTTAAAGACAAATAAAAGGACTTGGAAAAATGTTGTACTGCAAACAAAGGATGCAACACACCCTCCACAAAGGCACCCATAGATGAGACAATATGAGCCCTTGAACCCCATGCCAAAAAGTACTACCCAAATCCACCTCCTTCATACTCATTTGCATCACTTAGAGAGGGTCTTCTTGGGAAATGCTCATTGACTTGGGGATTGGTCTACCCAATAGGGCACCATGACAACCCTCCCATACTTAAATTTGAAAAATTTTATAAGGTCTTTGAACATTTGTTTAGTTTGAAGAGAGGGGATTTAATGCACATGTTTGGATGGTTCTTTTATTAAATGTGGCTTACTTGGCATGATACATGTGACTTGTGGACCCGTGGAGGGCGTACTTGTTTGTCTTTGCAGGACCTTGCCTAGTGGAAGACATTCATGGAGGGACTAGGACACTTGGACCTCCACAAGGGCTTGAAAGCTCATTGGTTGGATGTAGCACCCCACTCATTGGAGGCCTTGAAAGATGAATGTCACACTTGAAGTGCAGTCTCTAGCACTTGGACATCGCCCAAAGACATGAAGAAGGGGTGTCGTCACCCTCCTATGCCTTAGCGTCCTCTCCTTAGAGCATGACATCATATTTTGAGGGGACGTTTCACCATTTAGGTGCACTTGGTGGTGTAATGGGCTTGAAGCCCCACTCTATGACTTGATTTGGGGATGATGTGGCACTCTTCTAGCTTGACGTCTTAGCCTTTGGAGGCTTTTCTATCACATGTGCCACCTTGGAGAGAGATTTTATGGGTTAACATCCCATCATTTTAGTTTCTTTTTGTCATTTTGTAGCCTATGTAGGCAAAAAAACAAGACGTCTTGTTAATTAAGCATTTTAACTTAGGTTTTAGACCTAAAATCATGGATTTAATTGTAAAGTGGACAAACTATAACTTGTTTTTTTCTCATATAAATATGAGGCAAGTCACTTGTCACAAATCATAACTCATCACTTGATAAATCTTTCTTGTATTGAAATTTTGACCCTCTTGGGCAATTCGGTTTCTCTTTTCTCTTGTGCAAAAAATGGATGGAATACTTGTTTGTTGGTGGAATATCAGCTAGCAATTTCTCTTGGATGTTTTCTTCTTGGCAAATCGTTGGAATATCTTTGATAAGGGTTTTGCATCCTATCTCTTGAATTAGGTAAGAAATTTCTTCAATTTTGTGTTTTTCTTCTTGATTTCAAGATCATATTGTCAAACCCTAGGAGTATAAGGGCATACACCCTCCATCAAGGAAATTTTTGTTATTGTCATTTAAAAGGCTTAAGGATTGCTACAAGGAGTAAGAAGGTTTACACCCTTGTAGCAAAACCTTACTATGGTTTATTTTCTCTATGGAGTGAAAGGGTTTACACCCCTAGAAGATCATCAAACCCTTTAAATTGGTTGTGACCAAGCAAGAGACTCCATAACCCAATAGACAAGGCACTATTTGCATCGGAGATTGAATATTATTGCAATGGTAAACATGAAATTTAAGAGTTTGAATTGCTCAAGGTTGGATTTAAATTATATATGTTATTGGCTCTCTTGTCCTTCAAGGGTGTCTTGATTGGCTAAGTGATTGTGTTGTTGTAATAGATATTAAGCTATAACCATTAGGGTTGCAGTAAAACTCTCTTCCTCAACAAGTTTATTTCACTTTTGACCATTGAAATTGGCATGTAAGCAGTGCAAAATGATCTACTTGTCAGGCTATTAATTAGGTAACTTACTTGCTGATTTTCTTGGTTAAAAGTTGTTGTAGCAAAATTTTACTACAGCCATAGGGTTGTTACAATTCTCTAATGATAACACTTTCTTACATCCCTCATTTGTCATCTAATTCATTGTTTTAAGCATTGGAATATTATCTTTAAGTGCATGTTAATTCATCCAATATCATATGTTGATTACATAATATAACTTGCAGTTGTTATAACTATTGTCATTGTTGATATATATTTTCTTACTGCTGAAATTTTGGGACAATAAAGTTTCTTGTTGATTTACCACTTGTCTTGGGGATTATACCATCACATATTGTCTTGTTTTGGTTTGTCTGACACTATTTTGCAAGTACACAACCTTAGCAACCATTTACCAACTCCAAAGACTCTCTCATCAAGCCTCAAGTTCATCTCAGACCTTGACCTATAGGAATGTTCTTCTAGCTCATTGCTTCTCCCCTTGCAATCCCCCTACGGTCACCCCGAAAGCCTCCCTTGCATTGGACTTGTCCGTCACTAAAACAAGGGGGACATCTATTGAGATGACAGTGATAGGTGTTCCCAGTTGTGTCTCACATTTGTTGCTTAGGCTGGGCTTTGCCCAAACTACAAATTGCGTTATAACAATCACGATGGTAAATGCCCAAAATGATGACGAAACATGGCATGGGTATGACATCAAAGTCAACAAGGGCAATAAAAAGATCCATTCAAAAAAAAAATAGAATATCTAAAAGTAGTAGGGGTAAACTGTCATGTTTCTTTCGCCCATCATAGATGATAAAGATTTGAATGAAGTGTTGTGACATTGTGATGTGTTTACTAGAGGTTAAGAAATTCGATTCTTTTAACGATCCATTATCAAATGAGTGAATTTATTGGTAATCTAACTACCTAAGAAAATAGCTTTTCAAGTTGTTTCAAAATAATCCTTATTCCAATGTGTATTAGTTATTTGATATTTTAATTTCTTGATTGACACCAATGTCATTTTGTGCTTCAAAAGGTAGGGCGTGGACTTCTTTGCTTGCAACTTAAAACATTCATGAGTTGAATGACCATGCCTCTAAGCTCTTATGATAGATGTATACTTGTTATCGTTCGTGTTCAACCCATTATTACTTTGCTTACTAGTAGTAGGGGCAGAAGATGAAAGTGCTAGGACAAAGGCCTTCTACAATCATTATTGATTACCCTAGAGACACTTTTTGCTATTTCGCTTCTGCTTTCAAGGCAACTGTAAAAGCTTGCTCTAGAGAAGTGATGTTGAGAAGGTATAACCCCTAAAGCTTGCTCTAGAAAAGTGATGTTGAGAAGGTATAACCCCTATATGAGACAAGGAAAAATGCTAGGATTAAACTTAATGCAAAGTGTTTTTATAAAATCCTTTACCTCAAGCATCATGGATATCCATACATTGTAAAACAATCTACCTAGTAAATTGCAAAAGTCATAACACACATGCTAATTTTTTTTCTCTATAACCAAGATATAGAACTACTTTCAAATCTGTATTGTAAAAGCAAGTTGCCTAGAGGTTGTCAATACCTAGATATGGCATCACCACCATGTAAGAGATTGATCACCCACATGTATTTCTGCAACCATCTTCTGGCCATTATTAATATTCTTCCAAGTCTAAAAATATGCATCCAACTTCTCTTCATTTATGAACCATTGAAATGTAAAATGGAGATCTTAGAGTCCAACTTAAATGTAGGCTAATTTTTATTTCCCAATAAGAGATCCTATATTTGTCATAATTATTATTGATTTTCTCGTGAGTCATTGTGTCATAATTATTATTGATTTTCTCGTGAGTCATTGTTGATGTTGATTTGCTTCAACTTGTCAAACAGTGATCATTATCGTGGTTGGCTTGTTGTGGGACTCATTATATTGTTAGGTCATATCAGACAAAATATCATTATTATGTTGTTCCTTCTGAAATGATATTTGCTTTAAATACCCACAAATAGTAGTCCACCTGCTACATAATGATTGATTAGTTATCAAGTGATGGTGCCACAAATAGTGTTCCACCTGCTACATAATGATTGATTTGTTATCGGGTGATGGTGCTTACTTGCTTGTCCTTCCCCTCCCTTTATATGGCATGTGAACACAAGTGTCATAATAATTGAAAAATTAAACACCCCTATCATGTGGCTGGCATCTTCACATTGTTGCTACCACTATAAAATGTCCTCCTGTTCCCTTCCCTTCCCTTCCCTCTGAAAACATGTCTAACACTTTCGTACGAATATTAAAGATGACTTTAAAAATGAAGCATTTGAGAAAAAAGCACACAAAACAAATCTAAATTTTCGAAAACCAAAACAGAAATCCCCAAGTACTTGTGGACCCCACAACACATGCCAGTGAACATAATCTAGTGGCTAAAAATTAACTTTACGTTTCACAATTCAACGACTTCATTTCTTATATTTTTGTGATTATAATCATTATTCGTTGTTTCGCCAGTTGAGTAAATCAGAGTAACTAAATCACAGTCGATTTGCGAAATGGATCGCATATAAATTTATCTGCGAATGAAATTTTGTGTCAATCCTCCCTTTCCTCATAAACCATTGGCTAAGGAAGCCAAGTCAAAAACCATCTGAGAGTATGTTTTGCTTGCATACTGCAACTTTAAAGCATTAAAACGGAGAAGATTTAAGTCTTGGCCCTTGACTATAAGTTATAACACAGTAAACTGGATAAGATTAAATTGAAAGACTTAGTATGCACAAATATCACTCCTAACCAACATGTATTTCAATCTTGTAAAGGTTTTTCAACAAACCAGAATGTTTCCCAAAGAGTCCAAGCTCCGTACAAATTCATACCTCTAATAATATATTTATTATCACCAGTAAAACGAGTTACCCTGAAATAAAAAATAGCAAAAGTCATGGAACCATTTCAAAATCTGAATTAAAACGAACTAGGCTTCTAACAACTAATCAACCGTGAATCTTGTGATTAGTTTTAAACTACAGTATATAACTGCTCTAACCAGAACCTCAATATTAAACTATCTATTAGCCTGTCCATAATTTCTCCATGAACGGCAAGAACTAAATGATCTCTTTACAGACAACGTAGTAATTTCTCCATATAGACAGTGTATTCCATTTATACAAGGTCTCCTTAGCACGGGAAGAATTTTATGAAGATAAATAACTTCAATAAAAGTACCAATACCTCTGCCTTCAGCATCCTCCACTGTGTTTCTCCAACATTACATTTCCTCAAAAGAAAATTTTATAACTGTAAGATGCATCCACAATTCCATTTTACTACTGATATTACGAAGTGACAAGGTTCCTTTGGGTAACCAACTGAAGGCAGACAACCTTTTTCTTCTATTATCAAAAAACTTAGGATAAACGTTTCTAATTGCAACTGCATCTGTGGTCAGGGGGGCTAGAGGTTTCTGATGGAGAGTTAGTCTCCACATTTCAAAACAAGACCAAGCCAATCAGCCTTTTCAAGTCAGTAAAGTGTAATGCCTATTTATATTATTGCTGATAGGAGATGCATAAAATCAGAACCAAACAATTTCCTTAACTTTTCTACAAGAATTGGCATTTATATGTTTGCACAATTAGTTTGACTCCTCTAGCCTTCAGTGAACAGTGAAATGCCTCGAGTGAACACTGAAATTTGGAAAGGAGATTTATAATTCACGCATGGTAGAAAATTAAAATTTGAAAATTGCAGCACCACTTGATGGTTTAGAGGCAAATACATAGAGACCTAAGTCATTGTGATTAATCAATCCCCTGTCAATTCGTGACCGGTAAAAGGCTTCCTGAAAACAACAAAAATCCACAATAAATTAGACTGATCATAAGGTGTATACATACCATGATTAGTCATGAAAAAGATAAGAAAGCCCCATTTTCATAGTTGAATGGACCATGCCTTGGTGCATACTTTAAAAACAAATAGGAGGCTGCTAAAACAGTCTCAAAAATTTAGCAGCAGCAGTCACCTTTAAATTTAAGATGAAAGAAGGGACTATATTTTCTTTCACTAAAGCAACTGCACAACCACCCCATCCAGCTCCAGTAAGTCTCGCACCAAGTGCTCCACTATCTCGACAAACCTTTACAAGCTCTTCCAATTCAGGACAACTGAATCAAAGTAAGAAAATAAACTGTAAGTAATATAATAGTGCCAAGTATGTTACGGATAGATCTGTCATAAAGTGTGTGAATACTATTTAATGTCATTAACATCCCATCTCCGAAGAGCAACCTATGAAAAATATCAAGTGTGATTTATAATCTTGTGTTTTCCCAAAAAAGGTATTTTTGCAGTTGTTGTGCATGGCATAAGACTTAGCCTATAGTCAATGCCCATTGATCATGTTTTTGCTATTCTAGGGAATTAATATATAATAAAATGGAGACTTTGGCAGTGGATCATTTTATTATCTCTTTTAGTTTGAAGTGCATAAATTATTTTTATCCAACACACTTAGAGTGAACACGTCACCCATCATCATAAAAGATAACTGTAAGAAAGAGAACAATGCTCAAGCATCCCACGAATCAGAATACCAATTCAAACCTAGGCCTAACAACCATGAAGACAAACTTCCTACGAGCAGTAATCAAACCTTTGGCATATGTCACCAAAATCAAGGAGGCTTTCCCCTTACCCTTATAAGAATTGATCAAGGACATACTTCTATCCTTGTTCAATCCAAAGAAACAGGAATCGCAATTTAAATCAGGGAATCACAACATTGAAACCGATCGGCCCTCAAACGAGCAGATCCAAACCGTCCCAAGTCAAACAAGATGTTGACCGAATTTGACTCAGTCAACCGAGTCAAAATCATGACTTTGAATCAGATCAGTGATTTTGAATCACAAGTCAAATCAGATTGAGCCTGTTTGTCTTTAAAAACAGTTATTTGTGGGTTTTCATTCTTTTTTTGTCTGTTTGAGAGAGTTTTTCCTCTGCCAAGTGACAACAGTGACCAACAGTAACAAACAGACCTACAGGAGGACAAAGTAATCCATCTAAGGCCATCCACCACTGCTATTGGACATCTAGGGCATCAAAAACAGCAGGATTTCACTGAGCAAAATGGTGTTCCCCAATATTAGTTTTGGGGTAGCTTGGACAGGTACTTCCGCATTGGTAGTGCCTAGCATGCGGAGGTGTCCGAGCAATGCTCTCTAGATATTTAACTTTATAATTGCATTTATAAAGTTGAAGTGTCTTTTATTTAATGACTAAAGTGACTTTTTATAAAGTCGAGTGACTTAAGTGATTTAAGTCATCTCAACGAGAGATTAAGTCACAACCATCAATCTTGGGAAGGAAAGATCTGTTCTTGACCATTGAGATCTTAGGGTTAGGGATTTGGTCATTAAGAGATAATAAAAGTAGATCTAAGGAGAGTGAGAGGCACACAATGAGCGAAGAGAAGTTTTGAAGCGCTGAAAGAGAAGAGAGGCAAGAGAGATCGTAGCAAGAAAAGGGAGGGCAAAATTCCAAGAGAAGGAAGGAGCATGCATCCCAAGGAAAAACGAGTGCATAGATATCAAGGAAAAGGGCCATACATCAAAGGAGTGTACATCCGTATTGTTTCAGGCCATAAGATCAGATTTGCAGCAGGGCCGTACAATGAAGTCTGCACGTGTGAGCTAGGCACTGTTTTCAAGACAGGCTACGACATTAATTCCTGGTTGTAGAGGGTCGTACAGGACTGTACGGAGGCCATACAGGCTGTACCAAGTGCTAGGCACGATTTCCTAGGCTGCAGCAAGTATCTGTTGAGTTTGGGATGGTTTTCTAGGTGCATTAATTGCTAATTTGTATAGTTGTACTTTCCAGAAATTTTCTCCATGACCATAATAAAATTTCTCTCTCAGTTGACTGGTTTTCCCTTCGGAGTTTTTTCAGGGGCATTGCCCAGAAATATCTGTGTTCAAATTTGTGTGTTGTTTCTGATTCCATTAGGCATTTTCAATGATTAAATCCAGTGTATTTCCATTCACAAGTTTTCAGATTTGGAACATTTTATTTTCCGTGCAAATAATCTGTGTGAAGTAAATTTAATGGAAGTGGAAATTGTTTCTAGGTTTAGTAAAAATCAACATGGTATCAGAGATGGGACTCTGAAGAGTGGCACTGAAGACTTTGACACAAGGATTTGCAAGGATTGCAGGGGTTTTACTCGGAAAAAGGAAGGGAAAAGTATTGTTGGTCAGTTGGAAAAGGATGGTTATAGGATTGAGGTTTGAGGACAGATTGGATGAGGCTAAGAACTTTATCCCATGGAAAGAGTGGATTGCGTTGTTGTTGGAGCAAAACGAAATTTGGGACATGGTGTAGAAAACCCAGGTTGTTCCCACAGATGCAGTGCTTTTGGCGGCCTTCACCAAGAAAAATGTGAAAGCAAAAAGGATGCTCTTGGATGCCGTAAAGGACCACATCACACCTCATGTGTCCAGAAAGAAATATTCCTATGAGATGTGGGAGGCTCTGACAAAGCTTTATCAGAGCGGAAACCAAAACAGGGAGATGGTGTTGAGGGAGAAATTCAGGAGCACCAAGATGTCAAAGA
>ML787700.1:523562-569967 GCA_009831015.1 Picea engelmannii | reverse complement strand
TCTGTCATTCTGCTCTGCATTAACTTGTTCTGTTATTCTGCTCTGCTTTAACTTGTTCTATTATTCTGATCTGCTTTAACTTGTTCTGTTATTCTTCTCTGAGTTTTATCTCACACTGCTCATATTCTCAGTCTCACACTGCGCATTCTATGATTTTCCCTTTCTTACAGTATCATTCAAATTTCGTCCAGAACGACCACGCACGCACAGTCTGTCTCATCTTCTTTTATGCACCACACACATAGCAGCTTCACTTCGAATCTTCCAAGGCAAAAGAGAAACCAACCGTCCAAGCAACTGAAACGCCAACCGATCGGCAATCATGAGTCCGTTTTGCTAACAGATTCGTAACTGAGGAGTTAACTGTGAGAGAGAATAGTAACCCTCCAATCATATTCCAGTTTATCTGCACCATTGGATGAATTTTATTAATCTTGCCTTTAAATCGGGTTTCGGCATTTCGGCATTTCGGCATTCCTGTAACCAAGTGTCTCGACACTTCATATCGCAATCTCCGAAACTCCGATACAGAGCTTTTCTGCACTAGCTCCTTCCTCAATATGACCAAGGCCATAACCAAGCGCTTATGCATAAAGTGTTTTTCGCGAATTCGCATCTCGTGAATTTGGAGATGAGGCATCTCGACTCTCCAAGTCGCGATCCCTGAAACCCCGAAATGGAGCTTATCAGAACTGACTCCTTCCCTTCTCGTGACCACCGGCGGTGACCATAGGCTGTGCCAAAAAGGCGCTTCACGAGTTTATAAACTTCATCTAATCGTCGATTGAAATCTCCATAGATCTGACGGTCCAGATCTTATCACGATCTCGCATCTCGCGAGTTTCGAGGTTATGTTTCTTGCCTCTCCAAATCGCGATAGGCGAAGCTCCGAGATGGAGCCGGATCAACGGTTCAGATCACACCTTGATCTGACGGCTGCGATTGAATCGCGATTTCGCATCTCGTGAGTTCGGTGGTTATGTTTCTTGCCTCTCCATGTCGCGATAGGCAAAGCTTCGAGATGGAGCTCAGATCAACGGTCCAAAACACATCGTGAATTGACGGCTGGGATTAAATCGCAATTTCGCATATCGCGATTTCAACTGTTTTGTTTCTTACCTCTCCAAGTCGTGAGTCGCAAAACTCCGAAATGGAGTCAACGGTCCAGATTAACAGTCCCGATCAACACTTGATCTGATGGTCATCGGGAACCTGCATCCAAAAAAAAATTTGCGAACATCCTCCTTGAATTTCAAAAATGTACACTCGCTCGGGGGTTTCCTGGACCTTTTCAAATACAGCTTCATCTGGAAATACAAATTGATCAACTTCTACCACATTACTTGTTCGATTAAGCCATTGAAAGTGCAACAAACCCTCATCTCCCCTAGCTACACGAACAAGTCCTTTCCAAGTATCTGGTACAACTCGTGTCCCCTCCAGAGACATCATTCCAACCCGAAACTCCAGCATGATCTCCTGACAATTGAATCGGATGATGCATTACAGCATATAGAATCCGTTATGACCAAACCCTACAAACCCTTCCTGCAGCATCTTCTCATAATGCCCATCTATTTCATACTTTATGTACTCATGCCATCTACACTGTTGTACTTTGCCATCAATGACAAGTATACAAGCATGCGTGTCTGTTAAAGATTTGCCAACATTGGGTGACATCATGGGCCTTCCAAGGCCAACGTCTTGGTGGAAAGGGAACAACCCTCTTGGGTACAGGCCTACTAAGTTGCCTCTGGTGGAACGTCCTCCTCTTCTTCGATGCAAACCCTTTGATCTATCTCTGGCCCCTGCTGGGGTCTCAACATCCATCTGATGGGCTTCCAGCCCCATGGAGTCCAAACTAATCATCTCCCCATGTGTACCTGTCCATAAGGGTACCTGTCCGTCGGATAAGGTCCTGCACATCAACAGATATGCCCTCCATGGGCTCATAAGTCACAAGGATCATAGCAATGTCAATCACATCTAATCATCAAGTTTATTAAACATGTGCATAAAACCCCTTTTACCCGGACAAGTGCTCAAAGACATTATACTAATCTACAAGCCAAGTTCGAAGGAAGTGACAGGGCGTCCTATTGGGCTAATGCTCACTGGATGTGGGGTGTTTTCGGGAGATATCAAATCTAAGCCATGTGGGGTGTAGTAGATAAGGGATGTCTAGGCAAGGGTGCAGTGATAGCAGGGAAATGCATGGCTTACCTGTGGGTGCCTCTGTAGAGGGTGAGTTGCACCTGTC
Source organism: Picea engelmannii (assembly GCA_009831015.1). NCBI lineage: Eukaryota > Viridiplantae > Streptophyta > Pinopsida > Pinales > Pinaceae > Picea > Picea engelmannii. Next base: position 567,704 of record ML787700.1, on the reverse strand, counting down.
ATGGATGCAAATGTTTCCAAGCCCATTCATGCCTTTTGTTTTTTCCTTATTTCTTTTTCTTCAAGAAGTTGTCTAGGGGACATTACCCTGGCGTGGTGACCAGTGGTGGCAATATTACCCACAAGCATTTCACATAAATGAGAAGGTTGGCTCGTGATGAGACCCCCTTTCTCTTGGTTATGCAACCAAGAGTCACTACCCTGGCGTGGTGACCAGTTGCTAGTAGTGTCATATCATTAGATGCCCATGGACCTAATAGGTTGGCTTGTGATGAGACCCAGTATCCTCTAACCAGGTCTTGTTTTATTATTTTTATGGGTCCCTCTATTTCTTGCTGAGAAGCGTTTTACTGCTTTCTCGGGGATCCCTGGGCGAAGCATCTCGAGGTTCATTCTTTGGCTTCTATCTTTTGCCAGCTACTTTTACCCTCTGAGCCTTTAGCCCCTTCTTCCCAGAAGGTAAGGTGCAACCCTTAAATATTTGGCCAACCCAATGCCCGGACCAGTGTAATGGGATGGATGAGCGAGAGAAAGATGGAAAGTCGTAAGTATGGTGGGAGCGGACAATGGCTTCTCATGAATCCCCCCAATGGCAACTCAAAACCTATGGGCACAAGCTTACTAGGGCATCATGTCATTCCCCCCAGATATGGTCAAGTGGATAGGTATAAGATCCAAGCACTCGTTAGAAACAAAAGAATCAAATGCACATATTCAAAGGTTTTGAGGATCAGAGTGACACATACCATGATACCTGGACTCATTACCTCATGGAGCAAGACCCACTTCTACTACAGGACCAGGTCGAGGTGATGGATGTTGTTGCTGCTAACAAAGTGGAGGTGTTAAAGGAAGAAAAGATGGGCCTCCAAGGCAATGCTCAAGTCGATCTGGCTCTCGGTACTCCATGTCTAAGACCCGTGGGCCTCAAGACATAATCTCCTTAGTTATCCCTAAACTGGGGATAACATCTGTCTCCAACTCGGAGACGTGCTCATCATAGATCGCATGAGAACCTCAGCATCTCTGGCATAACATGTAACCTGCTTGATCTCAACATAAAGTTGTTAGCAGTCATTTGGGGTGGTGATATCACCCCTGCTCATATATACAAAACAAAAGCAAGCATATATACAAATGTGAATACAAACTACTCTAGCATGAAATGCAAATGTTATATACAATGAATGCAAATGCCTACCTACTTACCTATACTTACATGTGAAGTCAAGTCCCCCCACCTTGGTGGGGCTTGAGGAGGTGCCCGTTGACTGGTAATGGACGCCTTCTTCCTTCCAATGTGGATAAGTAGTAAGAATCATCAACCGATTTTCTTCCAACTTTGAATGGCCCAAGCCAAAATTGAGTACTTCCTATGACATTAGTTGGCTCTCCTTCCTTGACATCCCACATCCATACTACGTCCCCCTCCATGTATTCTCTGATTTTGAATTTGCTTGTTTCCTGAACAACCCTGGTGTATTGTGCAAAGGGAGGAGGGTGGGATTCTACTGTGAAGCCTTCCTGTTGGGATGGATGAATCAATATATCGCTCTCTCCCTTCTTTATTGATTTTACAGCCCCAACTTCTTTGTCTTTATACTTGTCTAGGAGTTGTTGGTATTCTTCTTTCTTGGGCCATTGTATCTGATCAAAGTCTTCCTCTGTTGCAAAAGGCACATCATCAGGAGAAAATTCAGGAAGACTTTCAATGATTTGTTCATGTGCTTTGTCATCTTTCATGGGGTCACTAGTTTCTTGCACATGGGTTCTGGTCATTGCAATATTCGGGAAACGGCCTATTGTTCCATTGTTCAAAGGTATATTCACGTAAGTGAGGTCCATCTCAAGAGTACTTCTCAGCATTGAGGCAAATTTCCTAGATAATAACATCCCCCACACATCTGGGACATCTACTACTATTATGTCAATGTGGATTACTCTTTCAGGGTATTCTTTAAGGCAAACTTCCACATTTTCAATTACCCCATGTGTGGGTATGGCTCTCGATTCAAAGCCACACATTCTTGTAAGGTCGTGTGAATTTTAGGCCCAATCGTTGCATGACCTTGAGAGACATCATGTTGGCACCGGCCCTTGAATCCAGCATGCAATTGTTGAGGCTCTTGTTATTCATCAGCAAGGTCATAAAAAAGAGTGGGTGTTCATCATACTGGACCCTAAAGTGATCAGCGTGTAACATGACAGGGGGTCCATTGGTCCATTTGATCCTTTGAAGAAATATCCAATCTTTCCTTAACAGATGGTACATTGATGACTTCTCTTAGGGGAATAGTTACGTGCATCTTGGATAGCGCCCCTTCGAAGTCAAAGTTTAAGTCCACTCTTTCGGTTTTGGATGTTTTAGGAAGGAGAATGTCCAAATGTGGAGGCTTTGTTTGAGTTATTGCAAGATTGGTAGAGATAGGTTGGTTTAGCTTCTTTCGTCTATACACCTGAAATTCTTGTTTCCTCAACTTCTCTTTTGATTCCTAGTCTAAGTTGTTTATTACTTCCATTCTAGCCTTCCTGGCTGCCTCTTTTATGCCCTCTTGATGCTCCTCAGGGAAGATATTGAGGCAAATCTGGGGGCCTTCTATAACATGGCCCACATTGTTTACTTGGTCATGGCCTCCATTATTATAAGGACATTCATATTCCCAGTGTGATTCACTACATTGCAAACACCAAGGATTTTCATCCACGACATTTGTAGGAGCTAAAGTATTAGGAACCTCTTGATCATTCTTTGGTCTATAAACTTGGTTCCCTTTTTGGAATTGACCTTTATACAGGACCCTTGGTGCTTGGTTTTGGGCTCTTTCCAATTTGACAATCCTATTCATCATGTATTCTTGGTTTTTCATCATGCCATCCATGGTCATTTGTAACTTTGCCAAGATGGCACAAATATCTGAGGAAGGCTCAGCGTTGTGGACTATCTTGGGTTTAGTGTCTATTTTGACCCTTAGGTTTGAGAAAGGCTCGATTTGGGATGAGCGGAGGTTGTCCTCAATCTTTGTAGCTAACTCTTGGGCTTCTTGGATCGTTTGGGGGTTCTTATCCCTGAGGAGATAACCCAGTTGACCAGTAAAATCTTTGGTGTAAATGTAAACAAGGAAGTTATTTGTTGGATGATGACTCACAAGGATTTTCTGCAACAAGGTTTCGAACCTAGTGTGAAATTCTCAAATGGTCTCATTCTCTTGTTTCCAAAGGGTATTTAGCCTAGTCAACAGCATGTTGGGGTCTTCTTTGATACTCCATCGTTTGAGAAAGGCCTCTTCTAATTTATCCATGGTTTTAATACTACCATCAGGAAGACTATGGTACCAACGTCTTGAAGCATCAAGGAGGGTAGCAGAGAACATTTTCATGACAAAATCTTCAGCATCATCACTGACAGGGTGAAGCTGAAAAAACACCCAAAAGTTGCTCATATGCTCTTCGGCACTGATTGCATCAGTACCGGTGAACTTAGGTAGCCACTTCTCATACTTGGGTGGCATTTGCCTAGGGTAGCCTGGTATAGCTAACATGTCTAGCGATTTTAAAAGATTGGATGACCATTGTCTTTGATTGTTGGCTTGGTTTGGATTCCTGGTCTGAGTTCCCATGCTAGACATTGTGTTTAAAAGGAAGACTTCCTCCGAAGAGTGATTTTACTACAAGAGAGTTTCAGGGAGGCTTTCTTCTGAAGAATTGAGGAGGGTTATTGTACCTCCTTGTGGATCGTGGAGTCACCAGATAATTTTCTTGAAATTATCAAAGAGATAAGGGAATCCCCCTTAGTGGAATCGCCAGGTAAGCTTTGTAAGATAAGGATTCTTGAGGAAAAGCCTTACCGAAAAAGTGTCGTCTTTGAGGAGAATTGACTCAGTGTTCCCCGGCAACGGCACCAAAATGTTAACGCGCAGTTACTTGGACGTAAAGGAAAAGTAAATGAACACAAATTGATGTAACGGGAGACTATCCTATCACTGTCACCTCAATAGAATGCCCCTTTTTTTCTAGGGTGGTAGGCCCAGGCGAGACATCCCCAATGACCTAGGGTTTTGAGAAGGAAAAGGTTTAAGGATAAGTAAAAATTTCCCTCTCACAAGTCACCACTGATCAAAAAGTCCAGCTAAACAGCCAATAAAGATAATAATAACCAGAAATGTACCTGCCCGGAACAAAGCAACAAGAAACTATATTTGCAAGATCACTTGCTGGTTAGTACTTCATATAATTGGAGACTATCTCAAATAAAGCAATGGACCGATAGATTGATGAAGCAAATCAAAGATGTATAGTAGCAGTAATCGCAATACGTCACTTCACAATAAATGCTTTATAAATGCTTCAAAATGAGCAAGAACGATTTAATCATCAATGCAACAATACCAACATTCATTGGGAGCAAAGACTACCAAGCATTAGTCAATATTTCAATAGCTTAGAAAATGCTGCAAAGTATAACTATAACTCAAAGAACAACGGAAGCAATAGGGTTAGCAAGTCAATCTAAGCTAGGGTTAGAGTATGTTAGTAGTTGTTCAAAGATATTGAAGGTTGTGATCAAAGTACTCAACCAAGAAGTCTGAGACTAGTGCATTCATAGGGCAAAATGGAGTCAAAAGTAGCGGCAAGAGTTGAAGAAACAATATGTTAATAGTATGGCTAAAGACGAGGAATTTGATGGTGAAGTGTTGGAAAGCCAAGGCTTCAACCATCAACCCTAGGGGAAAACGGCTTACTAAGGTTTAGGCAACCCTAGGCCTTAGCACGTTTTCCTCCTTCTTTAGCTCAATAGCAAAGTAAAATAGGCTAGGATGAAGAGAAAATGGTAGGGTGTTGCAATGGCAAGGCCCTAGCAATGTCTTCAACAGGTAAAATGGCTCCTTGGCATAATCTAGTAGGGAATTAAAATAAGGACACCAACATGTGCTTATTTCCTATGGTTTATTCCAGCAATTTCATTAACAAAATGCAAGTAAAATACTATAACCATTCAAGTAAGGGAAGGATTGCAGAAATTCACTTACATTTACCAAGTATTCATCAAGCCAAACCCTAGTTATAAACCTTCCACCAAGAAAAAGCCAAAAATCACCAAAAAAGAAGCCTCCTTCAACAAGTGCGCCACAATTTCAGCCAAAACCCTAATGAGGGCCGAAAATTTCAGACCTCACACAAGTGTGAGTGAAAGATGATGAGAAAAAGAGAGTTTTAGCTCTCTACTTATACAATAACAATGACCTTAATTTAATTTTTAGGTCACAAAAGGCCGACATGGACAAAAATACATAATAATATTGTTTTACATTAAATGTCATAATTAAAACCCTAATCAAGCAAAAGTGATGACGTCATGCTCTTTTAGGGTGACGTTAGGCCCCTTTTAGGGCAACGTTGGCCTCCTGGAGCAAAACGTTAGGCCTCCTTGGGCCTCCAGAACCTGCCACTTGGCACATAACTACCTCCCAAAACCTCCACAAGTGTTGGATGACATCATAGGTGTCCTAGGTGACGTCATGGGCCTTCCAAGGCCAACGTCCGGGTGGAAAGGGCACAACCCTCCTGGGTACAAGTCTACTAAGTTGCCTCTGGTGGAACGTCCTCCTCTTCTTCGGTGCAAACCCTTTGATCTGTCTTTGCCCCCTGTTGGGGTCTCAGCATCCATCTGATGGGCTTCCAGCCCCATGGAGGTCCGAACTAATCATCTCCCCATGTGTACCTATCCATAAGGGTACCTGTCTGTTGGGTATGGTCCTGCACATCAACAGATACGCCCTCCATGGGCTCATAAGTCACAGGGATCATAGCAATGTCAATCACATCTAATCATCAAGTTTATTAAACATGTGCATAAAACCCCTTTTACCCGGACAAGTGCTCAAAGACATTATACTAATCTACAAGCCAAGTTTGGAGGAACTGACAGGGTGTCCTATTGGGCTAATGCTCGCTAGATGTGGGGTGTTTCCGGGAGAGATCAAATCTAAGCCATGTGAGTGGGTGTAGTGGATAAGGGATGTCTGGGCAAGGGGTGCAGTGATAGCAGGGAAATGCATGGCTTACCTGTGGGTGCCTCTGTAGAGGATAAGTTGCACCTGTCATGGATGCAAATGTTTCCAAGCCCATTCATGCCTTTTGTCTTTTTCTTATTGCTTTTTCTTCAAGAAGTTGGCTAGGGGACACTACCCTGGAGTGGTGACCAGTGGTGGCAATGTTACCCACAAGCATTTCACGGAAATGAGAAGGTTGGATCATGATGAGACCCCCTTTCTATTGGCTATGCAACCAAGAGCCATTACCCTAGCGTGGTGACTAGCTGCTAGTAGTGTCATACCGTTAGATGCCCATAGACCTAATAGGTTGGCTCGTGATAAGACCCCCTATCCTCTAACCAGGTCTTGTTTTATTATTTTTATGGGTCCCTCTATTTCTTGTTGAGAAGCTTTTTACTGCTTTCTCGGGGATCCCTGGGCGAAGCATCTCAAGGTTCATTCTTTGGCTTCTATCTTTTTCCAGCTACTTTTACCTTCTGGGCCTTTAGCCCCTTCTTCCCACAAGGTAAGGTGCAACCCTTAAATATTTGGCCAACCCAATGCCCGAACCAGTGTAATGGGATGGATGAGCGGGAGAAAGATGGAAAGTGGTAAGTATAGTGGTAGCGGACGATGGCTTCTCATGAATCCCCCCGGTGACAACTCAGAACCTATGGGCACAAGCTTACTAGGGCATCTTGTCATTCCCCCCAGATATGGTCACGTGGATAGATATAAGATCCAAGCACCCGTTAGAAACAAAAAGTATCAAATGCACATATTCAAAGGTTTTGAGGATCAGAGTGACACATACCATGATACCCGGACTCATTACCTCATTGAGCAAGACCCACTTCTGCTACAGGACCAGGCCGAGGTGATGGATGTTGTCGCTGCTGACAAAGTGGAGGCATTGAAGGAAGAAAAGATGGGCCCTTCAGGGCCATGCTCAAGTCGATCTGGCTCTCGATACTCCATGTCTAGGACCTGTGGGCCTCGAGACATAATCTCCTTAGTTATCCGTAAACTGGGGATAACAGTGACTTTATAAAGTTTGGGTCAATTAAGTGATTTAAGTGAACTCAATGAAAGATTAAGTCACATCCGTTAATCTTGTGGAGCAAGATTGAATCTCAGCCATTGAGATCTAGGGTTAGGGTAGTTACTCATTAATGAGTACATAAAAGGAGCATTGAGAGAGATGGGAGCACACTTTTCAAGAGAGATTGAGAGATAGAGCTGAAAGGAAAAGAGGAACAACAAAGGAGGATTGGCGCAGATACCAAGGAGAGGGTGGCATGCATCCCAAGGAGATTTTCAGCATTAAATACAGTCCATTACCGTAGAAGAAAAGAAGGCAGCATAGTACGGTTCTAGGAGGGTCGCACAGCGTTTGCTCTGCAGGCTATGCAACTACAGCAAGCACAAAAAATGAGGCAAAGTATTGGAACGCATTTCTAGGTGTTTTCTCTCTGCTAGAAAATCCATACAGCAGGGTATTGTTCCATACAGAAGTTGGGCACAAAAATCGAGGCACTTTTCTGTTGTTTTTTACTATACAGGCCATATTGTTTGTACAAGAAATCAAGTTCATATTTCAAGGTTGTCTGACACAGAAAATAAGGTGGAGGTTTTGCTTAGTTAGTGAGATAAGTATTGTGTATCTCTTGCTGAAAAGAATGTTGTTGTAAACTCAGAAATTTTCCTATGAGCTCATTAATAAAAGAATTTCTCCTTAGTTGGTTTTCCCTTTGGGGTTTTTCCAGGGGCATTGCCCGAAAATCTTTGTGTCAAATGTGTGGTTGATATTTGTCTACTGTTCATTTATTTCCGTTGCTAAGTTTTAGATTGCTTAGTCATTTGTATTTCTGCTCATAGTTCCAGTTGAAAGCATATGGTTTACTTGCATTATTGGTGAATGACTATTGGAGGTTGAAATTTGGTTATTGACTAAGTGTTTGACGAAAGTCACGTAAATTTATCATGGTATCAGAGCTTGGGCTCTAACGTTCAGTGGACAAGATTTTGACACTTGGATAGCAGTGACTTGCAGAGGTTCTTGCTAAGAAGAACGGAAAAAGATTCTTGGTCAATTGGACAAAGATGGATTCCAGTATCAGGTATGAGGATAGGTTGGAGGGGATCTCTAACTACCTGCAATGGAAGGTGAGGATTGCAGTTGTTCTTAGGGAGAACAGGTTGTGGAATTTTCCAAGTACCACAATGAAAGTGCCTTCGTCAGATACCATTTCCCTAGACCTGCATGAGGTCAAGGAAGCAACGGCGCAGAGGATAATGCTGGATGGGGTAAAAGACCACCTGATCCCACATTTGGCTAAGAAGAAGACAGCCAAGGAGATGTGAGATGCATTGATAAACTTGTACGAGAACAAGAACGAGATCATGAAGATGGCCCTAAGGGACAAGCTCCACAGCACTGGGATGGCCATGGGAGAGAGTGTGGCCTCATATCTCACCCGGATCTGGCAAGTGAAGGATGAGTTGTGCGTTGTTGGTGAGATTGTTCTAGACTCAGAGTTGGTGCACATAATCCGGAAGGGATTCACCAAAGAGTGGGATGTGTTCGTGAAATGCATGGTGGGTAAAGAGAACTTTCCCTCTTGGGAGAGGTTGTGGAATGATTTTACTCAGGAGGAGATCCAGGAGGGATCTCAGAGTAGAGATCAAGAGAAGGTAGAGGGTGGTGTAGACAAGGAGAATGTTTCTCTTGTGGAAAAGAACAAAAGCAAGAAGGACATGAGCAAAGTGAAATTCTTTGCATGTCATAAGACTAGCCACTACGCTAGTCAATGTCCAAGCAAGAAGAAGAGCAAGAAGGATCCAGGGGTATCAACATCAGCTAAGGTTGATGAGTTTTCTAAAAAGTAAAAAATTTCTCTGATGACTTGTCTTTCTGGCAGTGGTTGTCTAGTGTGCGAGAACATTGAAACATGGTTTGTGGACAGTGGTGCATCTCAGCATATGGCGAGGATGAGGTCGGTGTTCCTTAGTTTTTCAGAGATAGACTCAGACTACTATGTGGGTTGTGGGGCTAGCACCAAACATGCAGAGAAGGGGGATGGATGTGTGAGATTTCAGCTAGAGTCGGGAGGATTTCTAGAGGTGACTAAGGTGTTGTTTGTTCTAGAGTTGCCAGTAAATTTTCTCTCAATGTCAACTTTAGAGGATGAGGGGTGTGGAGTTGTGTTCTTTCGTGAACAGGTGTTCCCATATCTAGAGGGAGCTACTCTTGACACAGCAGTAGTGTTTGGTGTCAAGTATGAGAGGTTATACAGGTTGTTGGGACAGCCTATGGTTGGATCCAGTGGATTCTTGGATTAAGAGTCAATGACAATATCAAAGACTGGTGGTTGTGAGGCTTCTTCTAGTACAATCAAGAGACTTAGCTAGTATGAGATGACACAGTTGGATGCTCAGGAGAGTGAGGAGACTCCCAGGAGCATGTATTGGATGGACAGGTCTCTAGATCAGAGTTCAACGCAAGTAGCAGCAGGGGCTTCCCGTTCAGAGGGAGCAGCTACAACAACAGATGAGATGATGCGATTGGAGACAGATTCAGGTGGAGGTTCCAGAATTACCTCCCTCGCTAAGAGGGAGTGTTAGTTTTTGTAGCTCAGAGTTACTTCTACATTGGCAGTGTCCAACATGCAGAAGTGACCGAGCAAATGTCTCTCTCTAGTGACATGACTTTATAAAGTGATTTTATAAAGTTAAGTGGGGTCTTTTATTAATTAATGAGTAAAAGTGACTTTATAAAGTTTGGGTCACTTAAGTGATTTAAGTGAACTCAATGAAAGAATTAGTCACGTCCATTGATCTTGTGGAGCAAGATTGAATCTCAGCCATTGAGATTTTGGGTTAGGGAAGTTACTCATTAATGAGTACATAAAAGGAGCATTGAGAGAGATGGGGGTGCACTTTTCAAGAGACATTGAGAGATAGAGCTGAAAGGAAAAGAGGAGCAGCAAAAGAGGATTGGCACAGATACCAAGGAGAGGGTGGCACACATCCCAAGGATATTTTCAGCATTAAATACAGTTCAGTACCATAAAAAAAAAAGAGAAGTACAATACAGTTTTAGGAGGGTCGTACAGCATTTGTTATGCAGGCTATGCAAGTATAGCAAGCACAGAAATCGAGGCTAAGTATTGGCATGCATTTCTAGCTGTTTTCTTGCTGCTAGAAAATATGTACATCAGGGTACTGTTCCATACAGAAGTTGGGCATGAAAATCAAGGAACTTTTCTGTTGTTTTTTACTGTACAGGCCATACTGTTTGTACAGAAAATAAAGTTCAGAATTCAAGGTTGTCTAACACAGAAAACGAAGTGGAGATTTTTCACAGTTAGTGAGATAAGTACTGTGTATCTCTTGCTGAAAAGAATGTTGTTGTAAACTCAGAAATTTTTCTGTGAGCTCATTAATAAAAGAATCTCTCCTTGGTTGGTTTTCCCTTCGGGGTTTTTCCAGGGGCATTACGCAGAAATCTTTGTGTCAAATGTGTGGTTGATATTTGTCTTTTGTTCATTTATTTCCACTGCTAAGTTTCAGATTGCTTAGTCATGTGAATTTTCTTCAAACCCAGTTCACTAAATTAATTAATTTTTCTGTTAACTGATTATGCCAGGTTTTCTTCACAAATAAATAATACACAGCAAAAAATAATAACCAGCAACTTAACATTAAAGATAACAGCAATCACATCACATGTACACAAGTAATTTTTGGACAATTCGTCCCTCGAAAAACCCCGAAGGGAAAACCAGTGCAAGAGATTTGGATTTTATTATTATTGAACAAGAAAATATAGAAATCTCTTACAATAAAATCAGCCCAGCCAAATACAAAACCTCCTCAACAAATGTATGCCCCCCTTCTGCAAATCCTCCTGATCAGATCTGTAGGAAAAGACCTCTGTAATGTTGAAGATCTGTGCCAATCTCAGTGTAGAAGCCTCCTCTATCTCCCTGCAAACTCTCTCTCCAAACCCTCAAGCAATTCTCCTCTTTCACTCTTCAGAAAATTGTCTCTCTCTTGTGCATAATGCACACCCCTCCAAGTTGATATCCTTTTTACTCAATGAGCAAGTGAGAAACCCTATCACCAAAAAGATGGAGGGCCAAGATTGATCCTCATACACCTTATGAGATCAATGGTCAAGATTAAAAGACCACAACTTAAATTATTTCTCACTTTAACTTTATAAAAAGTACTCATTAAGTCAACATTAAAATATAACTCATTTAATGTACTTTTTCCTAAGTACAATTTTAAGAAAAAGTTTAACCCATCAACTTGGATAAGTTTCATTGTCCTCCTCCATGCTAGGATGCCATGCATGGTGAAGACCTTCCTTGCTATCCAATCTCAACACTCCCTCTTAGCAAGGAAGGGATTTTGTCTCAACCCCATCTGATCTCTGAACTTTTCAAACTTCTGTCTATTCAGTGCCTTGGTGAAAATATCTGCCATATGCTCATCAGTCTATATGCAATCAAGCCTCACAGCTCCTCTCTGTACACAATCCCGGATGAAATGATACCTGATATCGATGTGCTTGCTATGATCATGAAACACCGGATTCTCAGAGAGCTTGATGCAACTCCGATTGTCACAGTGAATCACAGTAGCTTCTAGCTCCTGCCTGAACAATCCCAAGAGTAGCTTCCTAAGCCACAATGCCTCACATGCTGCCAAGCTAGCAGCCATGTACTCTGGCTCAGCAAAGCTTAATGCCATTGATTTATGATTCCTGTTGAACCAGGAAATTATGCTCGATCCAATGTTGAAACAACAACCCAAGTACTATTTTTGTCCTCTGCACATCCTGCCGAATCAACAACTATAAAGCCTGTCAATCTCACTCCACCACTACACTCATATAACAACCCGCACTCCATTATACCACTGAGATAGCAAAGCACATGCTTTGCAGCTATCCAATGTACTCTCCAAGGGTCCACCATGAACTGACTCAAATAGTTTACTGCAAAGCTGATATCTGACCAAGTATTGACCAGATACATGAGCGATCCAATTAACTGACAATACAAAGTGGGATATACCATCTTTGAATCTGATGCATCAATCTTCCTCCAATTTGTGACTAGAAGCATGGACATGGGCTTACAATCTGTCATCCCAAACCTACGCAAGATCTCCACTATATACTTCCCCTATCCCAAGAAGAACCGCCCATCATGTTGCCAAACCTCCAGACCAAGGAAGTAATGCATCAACCCAAGGTCTTTCATCTCAAACTCAGCTACATGGTTGACCTTGCAATCTGCTATCAGTTGCTCATCCCTTGTTAGAAATATGTCATCTACATATAACACCAGTATGAGAGGCACCTCCCTTCCAAGAAAATACAGGTTCAGATCCGCCTCGCTCCGTTGGAAACCAATCTCTCTCAAGTAGTTGTCTATCCTCGAGTACCATGCCCGAGGTGCCTGCTTGAGCTCATACAAGGTTTTCCTCAGTCTATACATATGCCTCTCTTTGTTGCCTACCTCAAATCCGTCTGGTTGCTCAACATATACCTCTTACTCAACAACTCCATTAAGGAAAGCAGTCTTCACGTCCATCTGGTGAACGCGCCAACCCTTTGTTGATGATTGCAGCTATGTGAGACATTCTCCAGCTTACAAACCTGTGAGATGTGGATCATTGCAGCCATGTGAAGATATTCTCTAGCTTACAAACCTAAGAGAAAGCCCTTGAAGAGGGTATGTGGTTCCTACCTGAGACAAAGATGGAACGTAGAGATGACCTCCTCCATTCAGAGAGTTGAGAAGAACTCCAAATGATTATCCAGTGGGAAAGGCAATCTATTGAGGTAGACGTGCATGTGGTTGAGCACAAGGTGAATGTGTGAAATCCAAAGTGATGGGTGCATCGTCATGAGAACAGAAATGAAGATGATGTATTAGCCTCCTCTGAGCAGCAGAGTTGATGAGAAACTCCAAATGACTCTCATGTGTGAGGTAGTGGGAAAGAAGATCTGTTGAGTGGACGTGCATGTGGACGAGCACAGGTGAACATGTGAAGATCTGGTTCTTCTGTGTAATGCAGTGAGCCAGATATATGGACATCCCTATGGATGTGCCCCTAGTGGATGAGCACTAGTGGGTGTATCAGATCCTTTGCCATATTGATTAAGAGTCAGACCTGCCTGTAACCCTAATTGTAATGCAAAAGGTACAGGTCAGCCCCACCTTACTGTAACTAGTAATTAATGTAAAACATAATTAATCTGGTTAATATTAATTATATTATAAGCTAGTGAGGTTGGCCCTATTGTGCCAATAGATACTTTTGTTGACAGGTTCATGTTAGTATAAGTAAAGGTAAATTCCCCATTGAGGAAACATATCTTTCATATGAGTTTGGAAATTTCAGCAAGCACACTTTCTTGGGAAAAATGCACACCTCTCTTGGGCGCTAGTCTTCTAGGGTTTAAGCACCCTCTTGTGTGCTAGGATTTATCTTGGTGGTGAAGGTCTTTCTCTTGAGGAATATAGCAAAGGATTTGCCTAGGTTTTCTTCCCTTGTTGAGAAGGGTTTTCCAAGATACTTCTTGTGTTCTAGTGCATGGTGTTTCTTCTTGTGATCTTGGTTGCTGCAACATTTATGGTTATGGTTAAATGCTAAAAATGGAATGAACTTCATGCTTAACCTAGTTTATTGAAAAATCAACATGGTATCAAAGCATAGGTCTTGAAAGAACCCATTGCACAAACATCCACCAAGTCTCAGCTCACCTTTTGCAGAATCATACGGCCCATCTAGGATTTCCAGAAAATTCTGTACGACCCTCCTTTCAGTGGGGATCCAGCCCTTAATACTTGGACGTTGGGGCTACCTTTGGCATAGAAGAGTACGGCCTCTTCCAACGCATCTCCAAAAGCTCTCAAAGTGAAATTCCAAGAAATTTTTATTTTTGGCCCTAGGGTTTCTAGGGTGCCAAAATTTCCTGCAGAATTTTAATTCTAGATTTCTGAATAAACGTTCTCCTGAATCAATAAGCATCTCTGTGACACTATCAAGTTGATTATTGGCAGTCATAAGTCCAATATAATCCAAGGTTGCTAATTCAACCTAATCATTAGGTTTTCAAAATCCAATTGGCGAGAATTTGAAGAAACCAATCAAATGAAGAACAACGCGTTAGTAGAAGATAGGCTTGATGGAGCAAGCAACTTCAGCTCCTAGAAATCAAGGCTTCAAGTCACCCTTGAAAAAGATGACCTCTTGGATGTGGTAACTAAAACCCTACCAGCCACAACTACAGATATATAGAAAAAGATAAGAAAGGAGGAAGATGTCAAAACAAGAAAATTAATCATCTACTAAGTAAGAGATCACCTCTTACCTTGTATTGCCAACCTAAAGACAGCCTATGAGATGTATGAAGCTTTGAAAGAAACGTTTGAAAGTGACAACACCCTCGGAGCTCTTACCTTAAGAGCCAACTTCAAAGTACCAAGATGACAAAAGGTGACACAGTTGCCATCTTCTTCATGAAGTTATCAGAGATTAAAGAACAGCTAGAGACCATCGGGGAAATCATGTCTGATACAAAACTTGTCTTAACCACTCTTCAGAATCTTCCAAAATCGTGGGAACCTTTCCTTCAGAGTATCAATGGAAATGAAGCTCTACCAACCTTTGATTGTCTATGGATAGATTGTACTCAAGTAGAACTTAGACTTAGAAATAGAGGAGTGGAAGATTCCTCAGAAGAAAATCATGCTCTTGAACTTCACACAAAGAAAGGAGGAAAATTCAAAAGAAATTTCAGGCAAACATTTAAAGGTGAAAAGTCTTCATCAAACCTAGGTTATCAAAGAAGAGATGTTTCAGAAATTAAGTGCTTTAGATGTGACAATTATGGACACTATGCAAGAAACTGTCCAACCAGGAAGAAGGGAAGACAATATGCTTCCACTGCTAGCATTGATCCAGACCAACCTCAAAAGAATGAAGAGAAGAGAGAGGAGAAGTACTTTCTCTAAAATTAAAGCATGACTACAAACCAAGTAAATCAATTGAATTCAAATTTTTATAGTTGAGTGCATTTTTTGAATAAATCCCTAGTATGGGACCCCTCAAAGACTTCGACCATTATCCCTGGTACGGGAGTCCAAACCATATTTAATTGATTATTATGTGAGAACAAGCAGAAATGTTGTCCTTAAAAGAAGAGATACCCATCCAACAAACCTAGAGAATCTCAGATGGAGATTGACAGTAAGATAATACCGTCTCCCCCTTTAGTAGTTCAGAGGGCGACAGACATTATCCAAGTTGATTAAGTTGCTCCAGTTGATATGTTCAGAGATATTGCAGTAGAGCATAAAAGGCCTAGCTAGACTCACTCTGCAAGAGGCAAAGAAACATACAAGCCTCTCAAGGCACATCCCAAGAAAGTAAAAGAGATCTTCAAAGCTATCCTTCAGTCATGAGCCACCTCATTGATGATGAGCCTCCTTGTCTTAGAGAGGCAACAGGAGAACAAGTATGGCAAGATGCCATAACAGAAGAATACCAGTATATCTTAAAGAATGATGCATAAGGGAAGTCTGTGGTAACTTCCAAGTGAATCTATAAGACCAAACATGCAGCTAATAGAAGTGTCAAGAAATACAAAACGAGATATATAGCCAAAAGGTTGTCACAAACAGAGGGAGTTGTCTATGACGAGACACTTGATTCAGTAAACCCGACATATTTCCATTCGTACTACTATCCATGAGTTGGAAACTATATCAGATAGACAAATTCTTGATGAGTTGGACTTCAGCAAAAGTGTTGTTGATCCAAACCTATACCATTACAGTGTTGATGACGAGACCCTGATTTTGATGACTTATTCAGAAAGCCTTGTCGTTGGATACAAGTAATCCTTGACTTCTGAATTAGAGATGAAGAATCTGAGAATGATGGTGCACTACTTCTTGAGACAAGAAGTATGACAGAGGACCAATGAGATTTTCCTGAGTTAAGGAAAATATACAGTGAAAATATTAAAAAAGTTCAAGTATGACATAATGCAAATCCACTGTGATGGATTGATGATGATTCAGACGAGACTGATCTACAGTTGATTGGATCATTGATGTATCTGGTTAACAACAGACTTGATTCATGCCATGCAATGAATGTGCTTAGTCATTTCATGAGTCAACCGAGACAGACTCACCAAACAACAGCAAAACATGTATTAAAATATATCTGAGGCACAGTTGGATATGGCCTGAGACATGCCTTCAGTATGAACTTGAGTTTGCAAGATATGTCGATTCAGATTGAGAAGAAAGTACAGTAAACCGAAAGACAACACCCGGTTGATGTTCTACCATGAAGTTTGCCATGGTTTCTTGATACAACAGGAAACGAAATCTCTGTGGCCTTGAAAACCACAGAAGCAGAGTATGTACTATTGAGTGTGCGAAGCAGTATGGCTTCACAAGGTTCTGACAGATTTACTTGATCATGAGATGGATCCTATAATGATAACCAAGAGCCGTGTATGAAGCTCCTTGAGAACCCAGTGTTTCCTGATGGATCGAAACACGATGAGATGAAATATTCTTATCAGATATATGATGCAGAGGAAAAATCGTACACATACAGTACCTTCCTACACTTGAGCAGATTGCAGACATTTTCCCCAAACCAACTTGGTGAAGAATGCCTTCCTAGTTGAGAGGGAGTATTGATGACTCCAGTCAAGACAAAAATCAAAGTACATCTGTGTGAGACTTGGCATGATAAAGAATGTCTCCCTAGCTGAGAGGGAGTGTTGATGATTGCAGCTATGTGAGACATTCTCTAGCTTACAAACCTATGAGATGTGGATCATTGCAGCCATGTGAAGATATTCTCCAGCTTACAAACCTGAGAGAAAGCCCCTGAAGAGGGTATGTGGTTCCTACCTGAGACAGAGGTGGAACGTAGAGATGACCTCCTCCATTCAAAGAATTGAGAAGAACTCCAAATGATTATCCAGTGGGAAAGGCGATCTGTTGAGTTAGACGTGCATGTGGCTAAGCACAAGGTAAATCGTCATGAGAACAGAAATGAAGATGATGTATTAGCCTCCTCTGAGCAGCAGAGTTGACGAGAAACTCCAGATGACTCTCATGTGTGAGGTAGTGGGAAAGAAAATTTGTTGAGTGGACGTGCCTGTGGACGAGCACAGGTGAACGTTTGAAGATTTGGTTATTCCGTGTAATGCAGTGAGCCAGAGATATGGACATCCCTATGGATGTGCCCTTAGTGGATGAGCACTAGTGGGTGCATCAGATCCTTTACTATATTGATTAAGAGTCAAACCTGCCCGTAACCCTAATTGTAATGTAAAGGGTACAAGTCGGCCCCACCTTAATGTAACTAGTAATTAATGTAAAAGATAATTAATCTGGTTAATATTAATTATATTATAAGCTAGTGAGGTCGGCCCTGTTGTGCCAATAGACACTCTTGTTGACAGGTTCATGTTAGTATAAGTAAAGGTTAATTCCCCATTGAGGAAACATATCTTTCATATGAGTTTGGAAATTTCAGCAAGCACACCTTCTTGGGAAAAGTGTGCACATCTCTTGGGCGCTAGTCTTCTAGGGTTTGAGCCCCCTCTTGTGTGCTAGGGTTTATCTTGGTGGTGAAGGTCTTTCTCTTGAGGAATATAGCAAAGGATTTGATTGAGTTTTCTTCCCTTGTTGACAAGGGTTTCCCAAGATACTTCTTGTATTCTAGTGCATGGTGTTTCTTCTTGTGATCTCGGTTGCTATAACATTTATGGTTATGGTTAAATGCTAAAAATAGAATGAACTTCATGCTTAACCTAGTTTATTGAAAAATCAACACCCTTTTCTACTGCCAACGATATCACTGCTCAGATCGAGGAATACCTGGCCACCGGGGCGAAAGTCTCCTCATAGTCAACTCCCTCTCGCTGTGAAAACCCCTTGGCCATGAAGCAGGCTTTGCACTTGTTCATACTTCCATCTGTTGCATGCTTGACCTTGTAGATCCACTTGGATCCAAGTTCCAACCACCTTCTTTCCTTCTGACCTGGGCACCACCTCCCATACACAATTCTTCATAACGGAGGAATATTCCTCCATCATGTCCTACTGCCACACTCCATGTTGTGCAGCTTGCTCATAAGTGGAAGGCTCTGCATCAATGAGTTGTGTCGTTAACGCCATGTACCCAAGTCTCTCTGGTGGTTTACTTTGTCTGAAATCTCTCTCTGGAAGTCCTTCCAACCTGGAATCACTGACTGTGGACTTATACCACTTAGGTTGTGGCCTAGTATTCTGCTCCTGTGGAACTACATCATGCTACTCCTCCTCATCATCTCGCTCCCGATGATCCCGTCCAACTGTCTCCCGCTCAACACTTGTACCTGTACCTTATGTCTGACTATGTGATCCAATGCTCTGACTCTATGCCTCCTCAGGCTTGACTCCTGAATCATGTCCCTTTTGGTTCTATGCCTGCAAGTCTCTAGACCTTCTCAATGCACGCTCCTCCTCGAGCTTTACATCCCTACACACTATGATCTTCATATGTGTTGGCACAAAGATCCTCTAGGCTTTGGAAGCCTCACTATATCCAACAAGCAACCCCTTATCTGTTGTGGGTTCCATCTTTGTCCTCTTCTCCGAAGGGACATGATAGTAACATACGTTGCCCCAGATGCGAAGATGACTCACATCTGGTTTGTGTTGATCATTGCAGCTACGTGAGACATTCTCTAGAACACAAACCTGAGAGAGAGCCCCTTAGAGGGGTGTTTGGTTCCTATATGAGACAGAGTTGGAACGTAGAGATGGCCTCCTCCTTACAGAGAGTTGAGAAGAACTCCAAATGATTCTCCTGTGTAACGCACTCAGAAAGGAGATCTGTTGAGTTGGACGTGTCTGTGGCTAAGCACAAGGTGAACGTGTGAAATCCCGAAGTGTTGGGTGTATCGTCATGAGACAGAGATGAAGATGATGTATTAGCCTACTCTGAGCAAAGAGTTGATGATGAACTCCAAATGACTCTCCTGTGTAATGCAGTGGGAAAGAAGATCTGTTGAGTGGACGTGCCTGTGGACGAGCACAGGTGAACGTGATCCTAGTGGCTGAGCACTAGTGAGAGTGGTTCTTCTGTGTAATGCAGTGAGATAGAGATATGGACATCCCTATGGATGTGCCCCTAATGGTTGAGCACTAGTGGGTGTATGAGATCCCTTGCTATATTGTTCAAGAGTCAGACCTTCCTGTAACCCTAATTGTAATGTAAAGGGTACAGGTCGGCCCCACCTTAATGTAATTGATAATTAATGTAAAAGATAATTAATCTGGTTAATATTAATTATATTATGAGATAGAGAGGTCGGCCATGTTGTGCCAATAGACATTTTTGTTGACAGGTCAAGTCTAATATAAGTAAAGGTAAATTCCCCATTGAGGAATCATATCTTTTGTGTGAGTTTGGAAATTTCAGCAAGTACATCTACTTGGGAAAAGTGCGCACCTCTCTTGGGCGCTAGTCTTCGAGGTTTGTGAGCACCCTTTTGTGTGCTAGGTTTTCTTGGTGGTGAAGGTCTTTCTCTTGAAGAATATAGCAAAGGATTGGTTGGGTTTTCTTGCCTTGTTCATAAGGGTTTCCCATGATACTTCTTATGTACTTGTGCATGGTGTTTCTTCTTGTGATCTTGGTTGCTGCAACATAATTGGTTATGGTTTAAGTAAAATGCTAAAATGGAATGAACTTCATACTTAAGCCTAGCTTATTGAAAAATCAACATGGTATCAGAGCATAGGTCTTGAAGAACCCATTGCATAAGCATCTACCAACCTCCTCTCTTTTCTGCACGGCCCTCCTAGGGTTTCCAGAAAATCCATACAGCCCTCCTTTCTAAGGTGTTTCAGCCCTTAATACTTGAACGTTGGGGCTAATTTTGGCATAGGAGAGTATGGCCTCCTCCAACGCACCTCCAGAGACTCTCATAGTGAAATTCTGAGCATTTTGAAATTTTGGCCCTAGAGTTTTGCTAATTTCTGCAGAAATTTCAGAATTAGGGTTTCTGCAACTCATTGAAGGAGCTCTTCAGCTCACCAGTGTTCTTCTATCTTTCAAAGGCTTATTGTTGGCAGTCATAAGTCCAACAAACCTAAAAGTGCTAGCCTAGCCTAGCCGTTAGGTTTTCTAGCCCAGTTGACAAAGGGTTGTGAAGAATCTAAAATTATGATGAACAAAACTATGATGGAAGATAAGCTTGATGGATCAAGCAACTTCAAGTTCCTTGAAGACAAGACTTCAAAGGAAGACTTATTGTGGGTGATACAAAAAGGTGTCACTGTGACTACCTCCTTCATGAAGATGTCAGAGGATAGAGATCATCCATGTACCATTGGAGAAATCATATCAGCACCCTCAGGTATGCACTTGTATATATATTATTTATATCATTGTCATGACGAAGGAACCTTTTCTTGAAGTCTTGGATCCAGAGGGATCTTAGTGCATTCAGAGGAACAACACACTGGAAGTGAAGACTCCAAGTTTGATTGTTGTAATTGCCATTCCTCTAACCTATATTTCTAAATTTTGCTACATTACAAGTAGGTGTTGTAGTTGTGACAACAATCCTTAAATTGTTTTGATTCTAGAGATGTACTCATTATTCTCCTTTAGGAGATATTCTTGTTTTGGTTCCTCTTGTTTTCTTGTTCTAGACAGCTTAAGAACAAAGGAAGATGCTTATCCTTCATAGGGAGTCACTTGACTCAGAGGGAGTCAAAACTATTTGAGAAAGAGGAAGAATAAAACCATCATTCAGACAACCAATGCAATAATGCATGATCAGAATCTTTCTATGATTCCATGGGCAGAAGCATGCATGACACAGTAGATGTTCAGAACAAGAGTCTTCACCAAACTTTGAAAAACATAACTCCCGAAGAAACCTTCACCGGAGTGAAGCATGAGATTGAACACTTCAGGATATTTGGGTGCCCAGTGTATTTTCATGTACTCAGAGAAGAAGTCCAAGCTAGACCCTTCAGGGAGAAAGGATACATTTATGGGATAAACAGTGAATCTTCGAAGACATTCCAGATCTACATCCTTGGTCAGAGAAAGATTGAGACATGCAGAGATGTTGTCCTTGAAGAAGAGATAGCCTTTCAAAGATCCAAAGAATCTCAGATGGAGATTAACAGTGAGACAATACCTTCTCCCCCTTCAGCATTTCAAAGGGAGACAGACATTATTCCAATTGATCCAATTGCTCCAGTTGATATGTCCAGAGATATTGCAGTAGGGCATAAAAGGCCTGCCTAGGCTCACTCTGCAAGAGGCAAAGGAACATACAAGCCCCTCAAGGCACATACCGAGAAAGAAAAAGAGATTTTCGAGCTATCCTTCAGTCATGAGCCACTTCATTGATTTTGAGCCTCCTTGTCTTGGAGAAGCAGCAGGAGAATAGGTATGGCKAGATGCCATAACAAAATAATACCAGCATATCTTAAAAGAATGATGTTCAAAATATTRTTCAAAGACCAGAAGGGAAGTCTGTGGTAACTTCCAAGTAGATCTATAAGATCAAACATGCAGTTGATGGAAGTGTCGAGAAATACAAAGCAAGATCTATATCCAAAGGATTCTCACAAACAGAGGGAGTTGTCTATGATGAGACACTTGATCCAGTAAGCCCGATACACTTCCATCCGTACTACCATCCATGAGTTGGAAACTATATCAAATGGATGGATTCTTGATGAGTTTGGGTTTCAGCAAAAGTATTGTTGATCCAAACCTATATTATTATTACAAGTGTTGGTGACGAGAGCCTGATCTTGATGACTTATTCAGAAAGCCTTGTTGTTGGATACAAGTAAGCTTTGACTTCTGATTTCGAGATGAAGGATATGAGTATGATGCACTATTTCTTGGGACAAGAAGTATGACAGAGGACCCATGAGATTTTCCTGAGTCAAGGAAAATATATAGTGAGAATATTAAAGAAGTTCAGTATGACAGAATGCAAATCCACATTGATGGATTTGAAGAAAATGAATGATGATGATTCAGACAAGATTGATCCACAACTGATTGGATCACTGATGTATCTGGTTAACACCAAACTTGATTCATGCTATGCAGTGAATGTACTTGAGTCAACCGAGACAGACTCACTGGACAACAGCAAAACATGTATTGAGATATCTACGAGGCACAGTTAGATATGGCATGTGATATGTCTCCAGTGTAGAGTTGAGTTTGCAGGGATATGTAGAATGGACAGAAAGTACAGTGGACCGGAAGAACATATCCGGTTGTTGTTTTACAGTGAAGTTTTCCATGGTTTCCTGGTGCAAAAGGAAACAAAGCCCTGTGCCCTTGAGTACCACAGAAGCAGAGTATGTAGCATCGAGTGTGCGAAGCAATATGACTTCACAAGATTCTGACAGATTTACTTGATCATAAGATAGATCCTATGTTGATAACCAGAGTTGTCTGTAAAGCTCTTTGAGAACCCAGTGTTTCATGATAAGATCGAAACACATTGAGATAAAATATCATTATATCAGAGACATGATGCAAAGTAAAATAGTACACTTGCAGTACCTTCCTACAGGAGCAGATTGCAGACATATTCACCAAATTAGCTTGGTGAAGGATACCTCCCTAGTTGAGAGGGAGCGTTGATAACTACAGCCAAGAACCAAGTTCAAAATACATCTGTGTGAGACTTGGCATGATGAAGAATGCCTCCCTAGCTGAGAGGGAGTGTTGATGATTGCAGCTCCGTGAGACATTCTCTAGGACACAACCTCCTCAACCTATGTATGGCCCCCTTCTGCAAATCCTCCTGATCATATCTGTAGGAAAAGACCTATACAATGTTGAAGATGTGTGCCAATCTCAGTCTATAAGCCTCCTCTTATCTCCCTGCAAACCCTCAAGCAATTCTCCTCTTTCTCTCTTTAGAAAATTATCTCTCTCTTGTGCATAATGCACCCCTCTCCAAGTTGATCTCCTTTTTACTCAATGAGCAAGTGAGAAACCCTATCTCTAATGGGATGGAGGGCCAAGATTGATCCTCATACACCTTATGAGATCAATGGTCAAGATTAAAAGACCACAACTTAAATTATTTCTCACTTTAACTTTACAAAAGTACTCATTAAGTCAACATTAAAATATAACCCATTTAATGTACTTTTTCCTAAGTACAATTTTAGGAAAAATATTAACCCGTCAACTTGGATAAGTTTCAATGTCCTCCACCATGCTAGGATGCCATGCATAGTGAAGACCTTCCTTGCTATCCAATCTCAACAAGTCATTTGTATTTCTCCGCATAGTTCCAGTTGAATGTGTATGGTTTACTCGCATTATTGGTGAATGACTATTGGAGGTTGAAATCTAGTTATTGACTAAGTGTCTGACGAAAGTCACGTAAATTTATCACTACTAAACGAATCCTTCATTTATTTCCTTTTAATTTCCTGCAATCTTTCATTTAAATTCCTGTAATCTCAACTTAGTAACTTTATTTCTTTTAACTTCTTGTAATCTTTCTTTTAGTTTCATGTAGTCGCAACTCAGTAATTTTAGAAATATTTTAACTTTATTTTTCAAGTTAAAACTATCTTGCATCTCTAGTCTTCTTGTTGTCTTAATTCAAATTTGTAGAGAGTTCCTTTGTTTTCCAGGGTATTTAACGTACTTAATCTTGTTCATAGTTTGATTTTTTAAAAGTATCACATTACAGTTGGAATTTTTATAATAGGAAGTAGTTAATCTTATCACAGTTGATTTTTTAATATAGAGTCATCTTTCATATATAATAGTTTGATTTTTTAATATTATCACAGTTACAGTTTGATTTTTATAATAGGATGGAGTTAATATTATCACACTTGATTTTTTAATATAGAGAGGAGTCATCTTTTATATTGAGTGGATCTAATGGTTAAGAACATGTGTTTCCTCCTCCTAAGAGGTTACAGGTTCAAATCCAAAGGGGGATAGGGTATGTACACCTTCTTAGACTTTAGTAGTCAACACCTTGCTTCTTCCAAATGACTTGTCTTGTTATGGAACATGATATCTATATGTCACGTGTACATTATGGCACAGTATTAGAGGAATTAATATAATGATCACATTAAAATCATAGTGGTAGCGTAAATAATATTGTTAGAATAAAAGAGATGTGCTCATTTTTCCATAGACAATATAGCAATATTGTCACCCAACCATAGGCACGAAGCCACCCTAATCGGAACATCATGTCCTTAGGGGGCGGACTATTCAACCTAATCGGGCCAATAATTGTGCCTCGGGAGAATATCGGTCCTGAACCATTTTCCTAATCAGGCCACAACCTATGCCTTAGGAAAATACTAGTCCATGATACGTCAACAATCTGTCAACCTAGACCATTCTCCACAGGGAGAATGTCTGTGCACCAGCACACTGACTATCCATCTAGTTGTTAATCATCTCCAACACTAGTGGTAGTCTCCATGGCAATCATATAATAGCATGCAACTGCTTCAATGCCATCCAATAGAACACAATTATGTCTATCCGTAGTAGTACACAACTACTACCCAGTGGTATACAACCACTCCTAGTAGCACAAGCCTACTAACCAGTGACACACAGTCACTACCGATGGAACACATCCACCACCATAGCATACAACTATTGTCCAGAGACATACAGTCTCCACAACAATCATATCATCTAATATCAACCTATATAAACAATATCATGATACAAACTGAGTCAACTGGGCCATTCCTCCACTCACATCTGTGAGATTTGGAAGAGCATCTACCCTCGGAAAGTAAAACATCAGCCATGGTCTATCTGGACTATTCTTCCCAAGCATAGAAGAATAATTGTCCCTAATTTCTGAGCTTGGACAATTCACCTAACTGGGCCATTCCTCCAACGCTAATCACAGTGCAACCTAGAGAGAATGATTATGCCCTAGGGAATGTCTGTCCCTGATTGTTGAACCTGGACCATTCACCTAACTGGGTCATTCTTCCAGCACTAATCAAAGTGCAATCGTTGTCTATGGTACATCAACAATTTATCAAACCATTTTCATTACGAAAATGACTATCCGATCTGGACCATTTTTCGAACTGGAAAATTCCTGTCCATCAGAAATCTTGGGTCACTTTCCAGACTGGAAGGTGACTGCCCAATCTAGACCATTTTTTGAACTCGAAAGTGACTGCCCATATATCATTTCAGTGTTCCCTCCCAACCTGGGAGTAATCTCTTCCTTTTCCAATAAGGAAGTCATCTCCATGAGTACCAACTTGTCCCTTAAGTACGCAAACTTTTCATCTTGGACAGAGGCTTTACCAAAATATCTGTTATCTGCTCATCTGTGGAGATATACTGGAGAACCACTTCTCCCCACTGGACTCTATCATGGAGAAAATAATACTCGATCTCAATGTGTTTCGACCTGTCATGGAACATTGGGTTCTCTGAAAGTTTTGCACAACTCTAATTATCACAATATATCATGGTCAAATCCAGCACCTGATCAAATTGTCCAGAAACCAACTTACGAATCCATATTGCTTTCGTACAAGCATCACAAGCTGCAATATACTCTACTTATGCAGTACTGAGTGCAACGGACTTATGTTTCCTTCTAGCCCATGATATCGTGGCAAAGCTCAAAGTGAAACATATCCAAGAAGCACTTCTTATGTTATCTACACTCACTGCCCAATCTGAATCAATAAATCCATGCAGTTGTATATCATAACTCAAACGTCCCATGAAGACATTTCAAGGCAAGCTTTGCAATTATTCAATTCTTCATGGCTAGGTTCCACCTGCAACTATTTTCACAGCAAAACAAATATCCGACTAAGTATTCTCCAAATACATTAACGAGCCATTCAATTGTCGATTCAGGAACGGGTTTATTGCATCAAAGTCTCTCATCTTCTTCAGATCTGTCATCATGGGAGTTTTCCATGGATTTGTAATCCATCATCCTGTACTTCTGAGGAATCATTTCAATATACTTCCTCTATCATAGGATGTTTTCACCACGCTTTTGTTGTACATGAGAGGCTCTGCACCAAGTTGCTTGGATCCATACAAGGTCTTCTTCCATCTGCATACAAGGATCTCTTCTGGTATGCCTCAAAACCTTGAGGTTTCTCTACATATGCTTCTTCATCAATTACTCTGTTGAGAAGAACAGTCTTTACATTCATCTAATGTAAACTCCAACCCATGGATATTGCAGGAGATATAATGGCTCAGGTAGAGGTATGTTTGGTTATTGGAACAAGTTGTCAACGTAGTCTTCTCCCTCCTTCTAGAAGAACCCTCTAGCCCTGAGTCTCACCTTGTATCTATCAATGCTTCCATTTAAGTCTTTTTCACAATTTCTCACATACATTGTTCTTCATCACAGGTTCTTTCCATCCCTTCTGCTTGACTGCTTCTAGTCGATCCAAATCATGTCGATAGTCCTATGATTCTTTGTATAATAACTGGTTCAATTGGTTCTTCTGACTTTTCTTTATTTCTTGGAATCTTCATGTTCTTCCTCATGTTTCTCTTCAATGTTGGAGTTCATGGATTATTCTATAGATTTTATGTCCTTCCTTTCTGAAGGTTCCAACTTCTTCTTTTCATCATAGGAACATAAATGTAGATGGACAACCAAGGATACTCAAAGCTTCTTTTTGAATGGTTGCTACTTCCAATGAAGAACATAGATAGATACTTCATAGTCTTTACGGATTCTTCTTCAATGGATCATATCGTTGGGGATTAGCTCCCTCCCAATCCCAGCTTCATCCCTGAATGAGCAATATGCATGCTCTTCTTTTGGAATTATGTGATCAGCTCCCTCCATCTGAGAGAGTCCATGCTTTCGTCTGCTGCATCTCTCTTTGCTTTTTGTAAAGTGTCACAAGCTTGTTCTGGTTTTCTTTTGATTACTGACTTCCTCCGAGTCTGACTCCTCTGAGTCTCTTTAAGTTTTGTTTCTATCTGTTTTGATTCCTTTCCATCTGGCAGTTGTGTCATCCTTATAAACTTCTTCTATGACAACTTCCACAAAGATTGTTCATCAAACATATTTCACAAGGGTACATGCTATGGAGGGTGTGTTTGCTCTTTTGAATGCACTGAATCCAAGATTACAGCTTGGACAAGGTCTCTAGTACTTTCCCTGCAAACACACTCATGTTTTGCTAGATGATATAACTTAAATAGCATATACAAGTGCATACCTTTGAAACCTTGTAGCATCGTCCAACTTGTCTTCCAATCTGAAACTAGATACCATCTTGACAAGAAGAAATTAGAAACTCAATCAAAAGATTCAATGATTAGAACAAGCTAGAAACTCTAAAATTTCAACTTTGACAACAAAATCAATTTGACTAGAAGTCAACCTTTGACTTTGACTTTGACCAAAAATTCAAACCTAACGTTTTGCTACCTAAGGTTACCAAGAGGTGCGCTAGACTAGGGCGCACTAGGATGTCAAGGAATTAGGTCAAACGTTTCATCATAAGTGCCCGAACACAAGGTTTAGGGTTTGTTGCAGCTGCAAAATCAGAAAACCTAGTTCCAGCTATAACTGGTGCCACAACAAGCTTAACAAATAAATTCCCAATCTATCTTCTAATGGTTAGACTGTCTGAAGATAGTGTGGGCCCATAACCTGTTATAATAAAAGAGATGTTCTCTTTTTCCATAGACAATATAGCAATGTTGTCACCCAACCATAGGCACAAAGCCACTCCTGAGCACCTTTAACCTTGACAAACAAAATAATTCCGGAAGCAAACCTTAAAACCAATAGCCAACCAAGATAGTGTATCTTTCTCCAAGGCTAATATACCAAGCAAAGAATCCAAACCATAACCAAGGCAGAAAATCCAAACCATAACCAAAAGCCAAAGTCCCAGTTGCAGTAGATGCAATTGCACTCCCTCTCCAAAACTTGTGCATCACTAGTCTGTGTGAGCTATGAGAGTGTGAATTGAACAAACGAGCTCAAGCACCCTCTTATTTATAGTGCTCTTTGTCACCTGTCTAGGCCAACTTCTTCTTTTAAAGGTCAACACTTAAATATTAATTATTTTATTTAGCCGACATGTCTTCTAGGGTTTCTACACATATGTTTAGGGTTTCTCTTGCTTTCCGGAATATTCTAGTCTCGTCAAAGGTTACATGTAGAGGTTAATACCTCACGCAGCTACAATAATATCAACAAATATAACGGTCATAATAAGACGTGTAGGTTTTATTTGTGGTGTACTTTTGTCATTATGACATTTTATATAATATTGTAACGTGGAAATAATATTGTAGGTCATTAATTAAGAAGTTAGGTATTTATAACATTGAATATGAATCAATGGAGTAATTGATTTTCTATTAATTGATGTTGATGATGAAAGCTTTTTCAAAGTTTTTCAAAAAATTGATGTAACAGGGGCCAAGTTTCGCTAATGCGTGCAGACAAGATGCGGAGGTAGGGAATATACCTTACAGTTTTTTGAAAGTTGATGATTTGATCAAAGTTTTTTCAAAATTGAAGATTAAATTAAACATTTTAAAAATGAAAATTATTTTTAATATTTTTTAAAATTTATAAATGTATTTATATTTATATTAGTCGATGATTATGATCAAAGTAATTGAAGATTAAATCAAATATTTTAAAAATAAAACTATCTTTAATAATTTCTAATAAATGTTTTTTCTGATTGACAATTTATAAATATATTTTCTGATTGGCAAAACAATCAACGAGACGTGAGATTAATCCTTGATATTGTTGTTTGAGGAAAAAAATTTTAAACAATTTAAAATTGATTTTTTTAAATGTGATGCATGCAAATGAGCGTGGAACATCAAGAGGAAAAGAAGGGAAAATGGAGGTTTTTTATTAGGAAAATTTGCAGAATTCTAAATCAGGTCATTTTATTCATAAAATCTGCAAAAATCTCCACTTCATCAGAAAACCCTCGAGGTTTCCATGGTAATGGTGTTCTTCCCAAAGTGCTTGTTCCTTTGCATTTACACACTATTTTCAGGTATTTCCCCACCAATTGTAAGAATTCCAAGATGAGAAAATTTTAGAGCTCGATGCAAAGGAAGTAAACAAAGGTGAGGGGATTTCAAAGAGAGTTCCACGATCAAAATTTCATCTTCTAGCCACATATTCGAGCAATCAGGTTGAAAGTAGCTCAAATGTGGATGAGAAGATTGTTTGCACATCAATGCAGAAGGAGGTGAATTTGAGTAACCTTCATCACCATGAAGAGAAGGAGATGACCAAACTCTTCCACATAAAGATTCAGGTCAAGAAGACCAAGATTGATGCTATGTTCGACTCTAGTTCACAGGCTAATCTTATAGCAGCGGATCTAGTCAACAAGCTTGGTTGGAGGTTCACGATCATCCTAGCCCCTATCCATTGGGTTGGGTAAACAAGGATGCAAAAGATTCTAGAAGGTCCAAAACCCTATCACAATTGAGTGTCGATGAAGTCAAAACCCTACCCCCTAAATGGCTATCAAGCTATGTTAAATACCGGGCCACTAGGAGGAGAAGGGGTTCCATTCTATGTTATTGTATTTTGTTCATAGCAGAGCAGAACAACTAGGATTGGGAAAATTAGAGAGCATAACAGAGAGGGTTAATGTTATGTAGCATCCTATCAAGCCATAGGTCTCAGGTAACTCCATAGAGAGTGTCTTCTCCTTTCTACTTGCATTATTTCCATACCAAAGAAAAGAGCGCAGAGTAGCCTCACCTTCTAGCTGGGTTTTCTCCTGTAAGCGTTTCCCACAGAAAATCTTTGTGTTATTTTGTGGATGGTGTCTGATTGTTTTTCTCTATTTTCCGCATTTTATCTATTTCATGCATAAGCAGAAAATGAGTAACTAAAGATTCTAGAATCTAAAGGAATTTAACCCTCATAGTGTAGATTTCAAGTTTATTTATTAGTACTGTTGTGACGGACTATTCCAGTGGAATATCCACGGCAGTGTACAGATCACATGGGCACTCCATATGACCATAGATTTAGTACGA
The DNA here is from genome assembly GCA_009831015.1 of Picea engelmannii. Lineage (NCBI taxonomy): Eukaryota > Viridiplantae > Streptophyta > Pinopsida > Pinales > Pinaceae > Picea > Picea engelmannii. The sequence goes on along the minus strand of ML787700.1, from coordinate 537,529 downwards.
GAACAGTGCCCATGAGTTGGGCATGTGGGTGATGCATGTTTTATGCTTAGGCCTTGTACATGCACTTTATGGACAGTTTGTGCATATTCATACACATAATTTTATGCATGGCCAATGCATGGTTATTGTTTCCTGCACTAAGGAAGAACTAAGTAGCTCGCATGGGCAATGCAAAAATCTGGATGAACCCATGCCAAGTTTGGTATAAACCCATCAGCATGCCTACATTGGCACGTGCATCACTGGGGCCTATACTTGCCTTTCCCTTATTACCATCGGTAAAAGAGCTTAGACGCACCAAGGAAAACCATCACATGTGAATAAATACATGACAGAATCTGTGGAGCCAACCACTAAAACCTTAGTCACCGCATTCGCCGAATTTCATCGATAAAGTTCGAAATTCGACGCATATGAAGACTGGCCGAATAAATTCATTGAAGTTCGGCCATTAAATTCGCCTTATCAATTAGGTCTTTAAATAATATTATTTTATGTGTTTTAGATAGCTCTGGAATGTGCCCTCCAGCCTCTATCGAATGTTTCCGTCGTGTTGGAATTGGCTCGCGGATATATCTCTAAACGCAGAGATATAGCTATATAGCTACTGCCTGGAGGATGGAATTGGCCCGCGTGTCGTGGAATTGGCCCATGGATGGAACATTGGCCTGGGTATCGTGGAATTGGCCCGCGGATGAAACATTGGCCCGCAGATCATGTCGGAATGTCTACTTCCTCCATAGCATGTGTTTTCCCTTTGAATGTGCCCGCGAGCAACGGATATATTAACACCCTCCATCCAATGTGCTTTCCATTTGAAATGTGCCCGATATATTAACCCCTACATTTACTAAGCCGTCTTAATAGTGGAAGGTTGGACTCCCGTGGTAGTTAAATTAAATAAAATAACTAAATTAGATTCCACTATGTTAATTAATTATATTTATATTATACAAAAATATGTGAATTGATTAATTTAACAATAGATTTATATAATAAATGTATATAAGTTTATATATATATATATATATATATATATATATATACTTGTCGAACTTAATGGCGAAGTTTATCCACTATTTTTTGCATGGCGAACTTTTTTCGAATTTCAAGATTGTCGAACTCGAACACAAACACGAACGCGGTGACTAAGACTAAAACCCTACCAGTTAAGGAGTTATGAGGGGCACAACAGGCACTGACCATAAAACCCAGGTCTGACTAAAGCCACATTGCACTCACTTGCCATTTGTGGCCACCAAAAGACTTTAACATGTATATAAAATTAAATTTTGGTGTGCTCCTCCAAGTAGGAAGGCTGACCATATATGTTAATACAAAAGCGAACATTAATATAAACTCCTTCCATTGATCTAGGCCCTTGGTATCTGCCTTTTACACACACCCAGAAATGTGGCTTAAATTTAAGGGGCTTCCCAGCACCAAGTTGTCACCATTTTCCATGCAGCCTTGTCAGGATTTTATATTGAATTTATCCCTAGTTGAGCAGGCAATGATTTACTAAATGCAATTTTCCCCAGTTTCCAACATTACTCACTAAAGGCCGCACCAGTAGGAACATGCATTACAAAATATCTAAATGGAACAAATCTGAGTGAGTTAACATTCAGTACATAAAACCTCCTAAATTCTAAGTAGGCATGGTCCCCAGTGATAAATAATAACTGCACACAATTTTGAAAGACCGCGAAATTGATATAACACTGACCTTTATGGACACTTTGTCCAAAGCTTCATAAACAAATGACAGAACCTTTTAGATAATTTAGGCTGTTTAATGGTATTCTCTAGATATCCTATTGTTCCTAGTTTCCTATTACTCTCCGACTACATATACTAAATTTTCTTTTAAAAATCTCAGGTGGAAAATGAACAAAAAGTAGAAGAAAACATGAACCTGTTTTGGTCACAATACACACCTTAGATTTGACATCACAGTTTCCCGAAATAAATGAACCCGTTTTGCTTCTGAGTAAACATGAGATGCCCTCTGCACAATAAAGTGCACTCAATTTAGAAACAGACGAGCATCCTACTATCTCTAGATACAAAGGTTGCAAACTGGAGCTCGCAAACTAACAGATATCACACTCAACAAACTATCAAAACGCTATCAAAATAACAAAAATTAAATCAACTTCAGGGAGTTGAACGTACTTCAGAAGTAAAATTTAGGATCATTTTTGTCAACAATTTTATGGTTAGGCACAATACTCGAGATCATAATAGGCAGAGGTTACTAAAAGGAAGCATCTTGGAAATCAAATGTTAATAATGAAGATATCTAATTGAACTGACTTTTCAGACTAGAAAAAGTAAAATTGTTCAGGAATAAATTTGATGCCTGATAAATAACAGAGCCTGTACAACCCAGATAAATGCATCACAACCTAGTTCATAATTATGCAATCATGCAGTCCCCGAAGAACAAAGTTGAGCTCTATCAAAAATTCATCATCGCGCAAATTAATGGTGCTTTACAGCCCTTGATCAATGAGAATGAATGCCGATCTAAACCAGATTAAATTTCACCCCTAAATATGCAGCTTTGTTTTGGTACCAAATCATACTTGCAAGCCAAAGTCCACTTGGCATCCTAACTATTACCATCGTACCAGAAACCTGACCAAAAGACTCATTTTTGTTCCATTCCCATTCCCATATGGACACTACATTACTATTGATATGGAGCATAAAACAGCAACGTGAAAATCATTCACACAAGAAGAAAAACCTAATAGCAAATATGAAAGTAACAAAGGAGATTGTTGGAATGTCTACATGTGTACAATGTATATGCACAAGTACAACTGTTGGAGAGTGATCATGTTTGACCAAGTCTCCCAGGATTACAAAAAAATATACATATTTAGGTGAGTGACAAAGTTTAACTAAGTCACTTATGAATTAATTATAACTAGCATAGATCCATCTTAACCCTCGATCTATTAAGCACCACGAGGGATCAAAAACCTTAAGTTGCAAAGTTCAAACCTCAATATTTTCGTAACCTTAGGTACTTCTTAACAAACATTGAGGTTTGCACCTCATCTTTTTCAAAAGTCGCTAGTCACGTTGAAAAGCATTGCATGTCCCATCCACTATGGATGCGTAATAGATCCAAGGTTAAGATGGATCTATGTTAATTTATTTATAGTTATTTAAATATGGTAAGCAAGATAAATAATAGGTCAGACTTTTTTTATGTTATGGCAATTAAAAAGAATAAGACATTGGTTATTAACTTATCTTCTTCATTTTATTTTATTAACATAACACACACAAATCGATATCTTCCCCACTTGGATTATAGGCAGCCCAATAAGATAGGAGAAATGCAAAAGGTACAGTGCAATGAGATAGGAGAAATACAAAAGGTACAGTGCAAAGTGTAAATTACAAAAATAATACAGTCAAACTAAGCCCACTAGGAACTAAGGGACTAAATCTCATGAATTCCTCCCCATTGAGAGGAAATTGTCCCCTATTTTTGCAGATGGTATATACTTTCTAGTGAAGAATAGCATGGTCTATATGAGGCAAGCATTTGCTAAATTTTCTCATTGAGATACGGAGAGGAGAATGTCTCTTGAATGTGAATTCGTGCAATTGTTGGTGTTTGTCTGTAGTGGCTAGAAAAAATGTTCTTCCTACCAAAGAACCAAGTTGACCATGGGTCATTGAGGCACGTGTGTAGAAATGTTGAGTTCCATAACCTTTGGCTAAGGTTAAACATGAATAGGAGGGGCTTGAGAACGATATAATGTCATTTGTTGCATAGTCATAGTGGTTACAAGTTACAACATGGTTTGAAGCAAGATGAGCATTAGGTTGTTGACTCAAAGCTTTGAGGGTCACTTCCCTGTTGAAGTGTGAGGCCCATGGAGGAGATTGCCGTAGGTCAAAAGGGCTGAGCACCAAAGAAAAACAAAGAGCTCTGAATTTGTACAGATTGAATTGATTAACATCTTGTCGTCCAAAATGGGGAGAGAAGAGGTGATATGGTAGTTTTTACCATGCTTGTGAAGCCAACAAGTGTCGTAAAATCCATTATATTGAGCTTGTCTATCAAACTTGTAGGGCTTGTCAGGAACCATGTCACAAAAATCCAGGGGTGTAATATCACAGTAAAACGTATCAGTGAAAGGTCTAACAAGTGATAGTACACATACAAGCGATATGTATGGAGTTTGGACAAAACTACTTCCTCAACACATCCAAGATGATATGGTTGTGGATGTAGTGTGGTGGGAAACTAGAGTGAGTCCACCAACTATTAAGAAACCAAGTTCTTGTTGTTATTGTCCATGAACAAGTGCCTGCATTTGTGCCCAATCTGGAAAGTGTGAGTGAAGAGAGCTTCTTGCTCGAGATTAGTATAATGCTTAGCCATGAGGACCAATGAGGGTTTGGATGAACTAGGACCGAGGAACTCAGGTTCCTATGATTGTTCCTCAAAATGATCATGCCACCTATGAAAAGAGCATTATTTTTTCTTCCCTTGGCCATTGGGATTGGAGGGCTCTTGGACGAAACCAATGTTGGTTAAGATAGCAAGGAAAGGAGAGCCCTTACTTGGCAGGCTAATCAACCAGAGTCTTAGCTTCAATCTTGGAAGATAGTTGAAAGGTGTAATCCAATAAGGATATTTGGAAGAGTTTTAGTTATGTTTTAATGTGAGGAAGCAAACTAGAAATGAACTTAACATGACTCATGTCGTCAAAATCAATGACCTCAATTTTGATGGAGAGTTTGTTGAAGTCCTAGATGAGCTGTTGGACTGTCTATACAAGAGTATGCATGAGTTGCAGCGACTATGCTAGCATTGCATCCTTGTACCCTAATGAGTAGAATCACTTGTAGACAATAATCTTGAAATCATCCCAAATGTCGATTATAACATATCTACTTGATATTTGAAGTGCTAAGAACATAGTGATTAGTTTAGAAAGCAACTTATTAGACACAAGTAAATCCACTTCACCTGAATTTGTCTAAACGAATGGAAGTTAAAACTAAAACAAAACAACAAAAAACACAAAAACACTTGTCGAGGATAAGAAAGTAGTAGGTTTAGGTAGTGTAGTAAAACTTGTTGAACAGATTGAAAAAATGACTAGTGTTTTAGGAACTTTCAGTAATAAGCTTACTAGACATGATAGAAATCAATTTTTTCCTCTTTTTCAGCAAAACATTTTTTTCAGAGATGACCTAATATGGAGGAAAAAGGTAAGAAGATGAGAAGTCCCCTATTCTTCTTAATTCGTGCTCCTCATAGTAAAGAGAGTTGTGTTGTTTTTACTGGTTTGATTTATTGAGTCGCAGAGGAAGCCAGGTACATGGGTGAGAAAGATGATAAGCATGAATGCTCGTTGGGGGGTACTAGATTTTTTAAATGGAGAGGAAGATCATATTCTACAAATTGGTTCCACCAGCAAGAAGGTACTACCTCATTCTCAGGGATGCATGAAGGAAATGAAAGAGGTATGATTCAAACTTCAGTTTTAAATCAGCATTCGATTATACCTTCTAGAGAGGAAAGGAAAGTAGTAGACAATAGGATGGTTGCACAAGCTATGATAGGATGGGCAGCATAAGCTATGAAGGTTTATAGTAGGAAATCCAAACCAACACTTGTTGCCCTAGATGATTCAGTGAAAAAAACAAACAATGGCAGCAAACAACAACCTAATTCAGCCCTTGTAGAACAACAGCAAACACCTACCAGCTAAGTCACCTGACACGAAGACATAGGACACAGAGGACACGTTATATATATATATATATATATATATATATATATATATATATATATATATAAGTTAAAAATTACTGAAATAGACAAAATATTGATAGATCATAGTAGATATTGATCAGTGATACATCATGAACTCCGAAAAAGATACATCATACAAATCAATCGATGGCTGAAATGATGAAATCCGACTTCCTCCACGGGCATATAAATTAATGAAACAACTAAAAGACAAGAAAAAAAACCTTTTTACCTGCCGCGGCCTTAGAATGGTGTCCAACACAGTTTTATGATGTGTCCTTACCTCATGACACGGGTTGAAGTGGTGTCTAACACGTGTCATAGCGTGTCATCACAATGACACCGCGGATATGGACACTTGGCCCATAAAGGACGTGTCAGGTGACTTAGCCTACCAGGTGTACAGTTTAAATCAGCAACATGATAATGGACAAAAACAAGCTAATTTGCCTTCTTCTACATATAAGTTTGATTTACCTCAAGAATTGAAAAAGTGAATCCCAATGCCTTTGACTGAATTGATCCACTTCACAAAACATTGAAAAAAAATAGTAGAAATTTATCTTGGTGAGGACCCCAGTACTAGGAATGCAGCCCCTATTTATATTTCCTTTTTGGTTAATGGTCTCTTTCATAATCGCACATTTGGTTCCGGGGTGTCTAGTAATGTTATGCATATGGATGTGACGAAGGCATTAGGACTTCAAGTTTCTAATCCATATAGGAATCTTGTTGCTATGGACCCTAGACGTGTTAAACTCATTGGCTTAATCAAAGATCTATGAGTAAGGTTAGTAGCTTATCCAAAGGTCTTTTCTTTAGATGTAATAATTCCTAATGTCCAGGAGGAATGAGGCATGCTTATTTCTAGGAAGTGGGATATCATAATGGGAGGTGGTATTCAACTTGATCTTCGTTATGCCACCATCCCTACTACACCTAACCAAACTATTAGACTATATAGAAAAAATAAATGGTTCATAAAATAGATGACTTTATAACTTGGACAAAAATTAATTATTATGGAGGATGATGATATGAGAAACTACAGTGTACATGCAGAACTTCATGCTTCCCCTCACCCAACTCAGATTTCAGTTGATAGAGGTTCACATGCTCTCTGGACTATGAATCTTGATGGAGCCAGGGCCAATTCTAGATCAGGGGCTGGTATCTTTTTCACTTTGCCTTAGTTCAATGATCAATCACTTCCTCTTTCATTTGGGTTAGAATTTGATTGCACTAATAATGTACCAAAATATGGAGCTTTTGAGTTTAGGACCAAATTTAGCTAAATATTTGAAAATCAAAGTTTTGAGAAATTATGGTGACTCTCACCTAGTGTTCAACAGAGGATCAATGCTTAGCTAAAAATTAGAGGCTGAAATTATATAGGAATGCAGTTTGGGATTATATAAAATTTAAAGTGTTTTGATGCATTTTCTATCCAAGTTATTCCTAGAGAGAAGAACCAACAAGTAGATGTTATGGCTTCTTCAGCAATTCATTTTCAGCCATGGCTTTCTCTTCCATTGTACAAGTATGAAGTTGAAGTGGTTTTTGGACCCTTTGTACCGGACAATGTTGACATTTCGCAGGTATTGCAAAATGATGATCATAATTTACAATTTCTAATGAATTGTTATGAATCTATGTATAGTGTAGGAAATGATCGATCCAGTTGGAGACCAAGATCTTGGGAACCTTAGGGAAAACAAGATTCCAAGGGGGATGATTCCTTCGGAAAATATTTTTGAGAAAGGTGATCAAACCAAAGTACATTTGAAGCTTTCTAGTATTGGTGTTGATTTTAATGAAGTTAATGCTGGTACAAGTGAAAGTTCTACGATTGTGAAGATTGGCAAGTTTTGCCACCCAGATGAAAGAAAGAAGGAGGAGGAACTAATTAGACAATATCAAGACTCTTTGCTTGGACATATGATGACTTAAAGGCTTATAAAACAAACATAATCAAACATATCATCCTTTTAAAGAAAGATGTTAAGCCTTTTCATCAAAATCAAAGATTGGTGAACCCCAAACTAGCACCTATTATTCAAGAGGAGTTACAAAAACTTTGCAATGCTCACATAATCGAACCAACCAAGTCTTCCTGGATCGCAAATATTGTTCATGTACTCAAAAAGAATGGCACCATTCCTTTGGATGGTGCCATTCTTCTTTACTTCAAAATTTCAATATAAGGAGTTGAAAAATGTATAACCATCATACTGTTTAATTTTCACTATGCTAGGCTCAAGCATGAGGTTTATTTCATTTAGCATGTACTTGAACCATAAAAAAATGCAGCTACACCATACGCAAGTGCTGCAATAACCAAGATCACAAGAAGAATTACCATGCACAAGATACACAAGATTTTTCCTGGGAAACCCTTCCAACTCAAGGGAAGAAAACCCAGCAATCCTTTGCTATATTCTCAAGAGAAGTGTCAAAATATTGTAACTGCAAAGAGTATTTTATTTATTATTGAGTCATTATTAAATAGATCAATCCCCTTTTTGTGGATTGATCATGTTGGGCATTGTAATTGACCAAATCCCCTTTTGCGGATTGGTCAAACCCTAAATGTATTATGCAAATTAAGAAGTCAGCCCCAGGCTAATTAAAGTGGTTTTAACCACTAAGAAGACAAATCGGCCATGCCCAGTGAAGAGACACCTTTCCAGCACCTGTCAGTTTGTATAAATAACGGAAGCCAGCGCCTCATTTGATCACTCACTCATTCGCTCACTTAGTGCGCAAGTTTGGTAGCTACAGTTGGGAGAAGAAGGAAGAGAGAGGCGCATTGATCAGTGGAGGATATTCTCTAGTGTTTGGTTTATTGTCTTGGCATTGTATTGGCTATCTATATTAAGGAAATTTTTGTTGGGTTTTCTCCCCCATGAGGGTTTCCCAGGGTAAATGTTGTGTATCTTGTGATTGTGTTTCTCTCAGTGATCCTACTTATGCTATTGTTATCTAGTAAATTGAAAAGAAAAATAATAATAGCTCAAAACTTAACATGGTATCAGAGCTAAGCTGAAGAGAGCATCTTTCACTGGATAAAGAAAAACGTCACTGTTGTCGTACAAGAAAATTAGGGCTTTTATTGAAGAGGAATTTCAACCTAAAAATCATCTAGAAAAGTGTGCCCTAGCCTAGGGAACTCTTTGGCACCTTCAGCGCACTTTTTCAATGGATAGAACTCCCAGAAAGTGAAACCCTAGTTTTCACCGGTACCATAAAACCAAAAGCACCAAAAAACCAGAACCGATACCAGAAGTACCGATCCAGATTTCTGCAAGCTCAATTTCTAAGGGTAAAATTTGGATTTTCATAAATCTGAGTGCACCAGCTTACTCGCCTCAACTCAGACCATCTAGCCCCTGGATCAAAATTTCAAAATTTGAAGTTTGAAAAATTAGGGTTTCCTCATAAAACGCTAAGTTGCAATTGCAGTTGCAATTTCAGAATCAGGTATAGTATCAATTGCAATTGCAGTATCAGTTGAAGTATCAACTGCAGTACCAGTTGCAGTCACCCTTGAAGTTTTTAAGAGTTGGTAATTATTATCGTTGCTACCAGATGGTGCCACTACCTGCAATGACTATTAGAGGTATATATTCAAATATGTTTAAATTGTTAATCTTTAAAGAGTATTTGCAGGAGAAGGGATCTCTTATCATAGATCCAGAAGGATCTCAAGATCCAACACATTCAGAGGAATAATGCAAACCAGGTTTGATTATTTTGATATGCATCTATTTGTTATGACATTATTTTGATCTAGGTTGCATGTTGAAGCTATGACCATCATACTAACCTTTGGTCAAAATTTAAGTCAAACTATTAGATTGATTAAAGTTGAGATCATAGAGTTTATCCTCTAACCCAGCTTTTTGTCAAGATAGCATATTGTCTTAGTACAAAACACAGGTTGAAGAAAGCACTCGTCATCTTGAGTGAAGAAGACTTGGAAGAAAAGCAACATGCTCATTCTTGAGGACAAGGCTCCAGGTTCCAGGTTTGATTAATTAAGTTGATAAGATTCAAAGTTGCACATGACAAGTTGATAACTACCCCTTTACAAGTAAATGCTATAGTTGAGGTAGAAGTCTTTGAAAAATATTATACTTGGTAGCATGTGAGCATATTGAGATAAATGCTTAATGTAATCATTTACCAGATACAACTAACATCTCCTCTAGGAGAAACTTCTTGTGTTGGTTCCAGGTTACCATGGAGGGATGTTTGATCACAGCACTAGAAGAGTGTTGACCTCATTTCATATTGTATTTCTTACTTCTGATCTTTGTTACAGACAGGTCACAAGTGATAGCTCTAAAGGAGCTACTGTGACAATTATTCGTGCTATCGTTTTATTTACTATTATCAAAAGAGAATTATTCTTGCTTGTTGTTTTGTTGACCTTGTTTCAGGTCACAGGTGATAACCCTGAGGAAGCTATAGTGAATGTTGCAGAAGGCAACATATTAGACGAGACATAAAGCAGACTATGTACATGACCATATACATTCATGTACCAAAGAAGATGAAGAAGAAGCTATCTTTTGAGATCCTGAGTATCCCATATGGAGATTGATTGTAAGGAGCAGAAGGCTCCAAAGATGACCAAACATTAGAACAAGAACTCACAGTAGACTTGTTCAAAAGATAATGAAGCCACCTTCACAGGAAGCGAAATTCACTTGAAGTCTGACTCAGCTTTTCATATTTAGACTTGGTATTCAACACCAAGTATACCCCATAAGAGATGATGAAGTCCTTGTAGACCTTGAAGAAATCAAGAGTAAGCCTAATCTCACAAAGGATCAGATGAAGAGACAACTTCCAGGACTGGGAGACATATGCCATGAGAAGACTAGATCATAGCTTCAGAAACTTCTAGGAGAAATGAAATCTCCTGGGAAGATTCCCTTGTTTCAATGACAGAGAAGGAAGCCAGTCAAAAAGACTAGGATATGGATTCTTCCGTGAGACTAGAAGAGAAGTCAGTATTGACTTCCAAGATTGATCTATACAGATCAAGCATGTTGCAGATGTACAAAGCTTGATGTGTATCCAAAAGATTCTCCCAGCAAAAGGGAGAAGACTATGACGAGACACTTATTGAAGAAATAGTTCCAGTATTCATGAAAACAACTAGAACAACCATGATTCATATATAGTACGAGATGCAGGGGGAGAAATCACCATGTTTAAAATTGGGTCGCATTCGGTGCAGTACATTAATTGGGTCATGGAGACATGACTACAATAAAAGATAGAGTTACCTCCATGAAAGAAGAAGAGCTACCTTCAGTATCAGTTATTGAGCCACTCTCAATTTTAGATGAAGTTGTTGCCATGATGAAGTAGAGGAGTTACTTTCAGATTTCAACAGTCACAGTGAGAATGGAACAGTCATTCTCAGCTTTAGAGCAGCCACAGGTGCAGAGAAAGTAGAGGACATACTCCCAGACAGTGAGATAGATAGTGCTTTGCAGAAAGCACATAGAGCTAGCACATGATTGTGCAAATTGAGTTGCAGCTGAGCCAGTGTACCAGATTGGTACAAAGTGATGTGAAAAATTTGATTTGAAGTTGAAGACAAAAAGACTCATGTCTGCAAATTGAAGCAAACTCCAAGAGATTGGTATGGAAGAATTGACAGTTTCCTAATGAGCTTGGGCTTTACCAAGAGTAAAGTTGATTCTAACCTTTATCTCAAGGTTATGAATGATGAGCCAGTGATGTTGCTACTATATGTAGATGATGTATTCTTGAAAAAGATGAAGAAAATCTCATCATAGATTGCAGAAGAAGCTTGCTACAGAGTTTGATGAAAGATCTAATGCATTATCTCTTAGGTCTTGAAGTTTGGCAGAGCCCATAGAAGATCTTCCTTAACCAAGGGATGTATGAGGTTAAAATAATGAAGAAGTTTAACATGTTGGAATGCAAATCCATGTACACACCCATGGAAACGAAGTTGAAGCTCCTGGTAGATACCTCGTCAAAATTGTTGATGCTACTCTGTACAGACAGATTATTGGTTCGTTGATGTATCTGACGAATACTAGGCCAGATATATGTTTTGTTGTGAACACCTTGAGTCAGTATCTGGTAGAGCCCAGACGTGTTGACCTTGTTGTTGCAAAACATGTGATGAGATACCTTAAGGGTACGTTGGATTTTGGTCTCTGTTATACTAGAGATCATGACTTCAGATTGTATGGATATACTGATTCAGATTGAGCTGGAAGTGTTTCTGATAGAAAGAGCACTTCAGGATGTTGTTTCAGTCTGAGGTCAGCCATGACTTCATGGAAGAGTAGGAAGCAATCCAGTATTTCTCTCAGCACGGCAGAAGCGGAATACATTGTTGCATGCTCCGCCAGTTGTGAAGCCATATGGTTCTGAATGTTGTTGATAGATCTATTTGATCTGGAGATGGAAGCCACCGTGATCCTATGTGATCACCATAGTTGTATAAGGATGATGTGTTCCATGATGAGTCGAAGCACATAGAGATCCGGTATCACTTCATTCATGTTATGATGCAGAGGGGAGCATTAAAGCTACATTATGTTGGCACGAATGAACAAGTTGCAGATGTGTTGACCAAGCCTTTGTCTCATGTAAAGTTTGAGCACTTTCGATACAAGCTTGCTATAGTCCAAAAGCACCTCCCTCGAAAGGGGGAGTAGTGTTGATGATACTATGGTATCCTAACCAATAGCGGGTAGCTCAGTTAGGATTTTATATCCTAGGAGACTGATCATCCCTGGACAGATCCCGAAGGTCCGTAAGGACAGGCTATCAGAGTACTTGTGCATGTATATGCTAGCTTTGGTTAGTACCACAAGATGTTGTTGAGGCCAACCTTGTGCTGAACATTTCTAGTTTCATGTTGATGTTGTTGATGCCATCCTCGTGCTGAATATTTCCAGCTTCGTGTTGATGTTGTTGATGCTAGCCTCGTGCTGAAGATTTCCAGCTTCGTGTTGATGTTGTTGATGACAGCCTAGTGCTGAAGATTTCCAGCTTCGTGCTCATGTTGATGCCAGCCTCGTGCTGAAGATTTCCAGCTTTGTGTTGATGTTGTTGATGCCAGCCTCGTGTTGAAGATTTCCAGCTTCGTGTTGATGTTGTTGAGATGCCAGCTTCGTGCTGAAGATTTCCAACCTACTGTTGAAGTTGATGATGCTCCATCCTTGGTGTTGTGATACTGTTGTTGTTGATGTTATATCAGCCTTGTGTTGTTATTGATGATGATGATGTATTAGTGTTATACTAATCCATGTTGATACAGACGATGATGATGCAACTTCACCTTCTTGTGATGATGCCACTTCAGCTTCTTCCTGAAGATGATGATGATGATGTTACTTTAGCCTCATGCTAAAGATGTTGATGATATTACTTTAGCCTCATGCTAAGGAAGATGATGATGTTACTTTAGCCTCATGCTAAAGATGTTGATGATATTACTTTAGCCTCATGCTAAAGATGATGATGATGTTACTTTAGCCTCATGTTGATGAGGATGATGATGTTACTCCAGCTCCTTGTGAACAATGATGATGAGAAAAACTTCCGATGATTTATAGATATGCCAATCATTGTTCCAGATGTTGTTGATGTTGTTGCCCTCTCTCTCTCTCTTCTGATGATGTTGTATTGAGTTGTGTCTGTAGAATACCCTTCTTGTTAAGGGGGAGTGTTGAAATATTGTAACTGCAAAGAGTATTTTATTTATTATTGAGTCATTATTAAAAATATTAATCCCCTTTTTGTGGATTGATCATGTCGGACATTGTAATTGACCAAATCCCCTTTTGCAGATTGGTCAAACCCTAAATGTATTTTGCAAATTAGGAAGTCGGCCCCAGGTTAATTAAAGTGGTTTTAACCACTAAGAAGACAAGTCGGCCCTGCCCCATGAAGAGACACCTTTCCAGCACCTGCCAATTTGTATAAATAAAGGAAGCCAGCGGCTCATTTGATCACTCACTCATTCGCTCACTCAGTGCGCAACTTTGGTAGTTGCAGTTGGGAGAAGAAGGAAGAGAGAGGTGCATTGCTCAGTGAAGGATATTCTCTAGTGTTTGGTTTAATGTCTTCGCATTGTATTGGCTATCTATATTAAGGAAGTTTTTGTTGG
>ML787700.1:506582-522541 GCA_009831015.1 Picea engelmannii | reverse complement strand
AGGCATATCTCAGGCCATATCCAACTGTGCCTTGTAGATATCTCAATACATGCTTCGCTACTATCCAGTGAGTATGTCTCGGCTGACTCATACACTGATTGAGTACATTTACTGCATAGCATCTATCAAGTCTGGTGTTAACTAGATACATCAATGATCCAATCAGTTGTCGGTATAGATGTGGATCAATCGCACCTGAATCAGTAGAAGCCTTGTTCATTTTCTTCAGATCCATCACCATCGGTGTAAGCATGGATTTGCAGTCTGTCATACCGAACTTCTTCAATATCTCCACTGTATATTTTCCTTGACTCAGGAAAATCTCATCAGTCCTCTGCCATACTTCTAGTCCCAAGAAGTAGTGCATCATACCCAGATCCTTCATCTCAAATTTAGAAGTCAATGCTCGCTTGCATTCAACAATAAGTCTTTTTGAACCGGTGAGGAATAAGTCATCAACGTACAAGACCAAGATCAGGCATTCATCACCAACAATGTGATAATATAGGTTTGGATCAAAAACACTCTTGTTGAAGCCCAAACTCATCAGGAATCCATCCATCTTCTCGTACCAAGCACGAGGTGCCTGCTTTAGTCCATACAGGGCTTTCTTCAACATGCACACATGAGATTTCTCCTCATGTATCATGAATCCTTTTGGTTGCTCAATGTAAACCTCTTCCTCAATCTCACCATTGAGAAAGGTTGTCTTTACATCCATCTGATGTAGTTTCCAGCCCATGGATGTAGCTAGGGCAATGATAGTATGGATGGAAGTGTATCGGGCTACAGGAGCAAATGTCTCCCCATAATCAATTCCCTCCACCTGAGAGAATCCTCTGGCTACAAATCTCACTTTGTACTTCTCAACACTTCCATCAGTTGCATGCTTGATCTTATAGATCCACTTGGAAGTCACTACAGACTTCCCTTCTGGTCTCGGAACACTATCCCACACATCATTCTTCATGATGGACCAATACTCTTCTGTCATGGCATCTTGCCATACCTGCTAACCTGTTGCTTCTCCATGACAAGAAGGCTCAATATCAATGATGTGGCTCATGGCTGAAACATAGCTCGAAAACCACTGTGGTCCTTTGCTCTCTTGGAATGTGCCTCGAGGAGCTGCATGTCCCTCTGCCTCCTGTAGAGTTTGTCGAGCCCAGACAGGCCTTTTTATGGCCTACTACAATGTCTCTGGGAACATCAACTAGAGCAACTGGATCAATTGGATCAACTTGATCAATGGCTATCTCCCTCTGAACTGCTGAAGGGGGAGAAGGTACTGTCTCATTGTCAATCTCCATCTGAGATTCTTTGGATCTTCGAAAATCTATCTCTTCCTCAAAGATGACATCTCTGCTAACCTTGATCTGTCTCTGACCAGGGATGTATATCCGATATGCCTTCGAAGATTCACTATACCCCACAAATATACCCTTTCTACCTAAAGGATCTAGCTTGGTTCTCTTCTCCTTGGGTACATGAAAGTATACTGGACACCCAAATATCCTGAAGTGTCCAACCTCAGGCTTCACTCTGGTGAAAGCTTCTTCGGGAGTCATGTTCTTCAAAATATGGTGAGGACTCATGTTCTAAACATATATTGTTGTCATGGATGCTTTTGCCCACAGAATCATAGGTAGATTATGATCATGTATCATTTCTTTGGTTGCCTCAATGATGGTTCTGTTCTTCCTCTCTACAACCCCATTTTGTTGAGCGTTGTAAGGAACAGTGTACTCCCTCTTGATCCTTGCCTCAATATAGAAATCACTGAAATCCCTGGAGGTGTATTCTCCTCCATTATTTGACCTCAGCACCTTGATCCTCCTCTCGGTCAGGTTCTCAACCTGAGCTTTGAATTCTTGAAATCTCGCAAGGACTCCATCCTTGGTCTTCAAGAAATAAATCCACGTCTTCCGAGAGTGATCATCAATGAAGAGCACATATTACAAATATTCGTTTAAGAAAGCAATGGTCATGGGTCCACACACATCTGAATGTATAAAGTCCAAGATCCCTTTGGATCTGTTGTCGCTGCTTAAGAAGGACCCCTTGACATTTTTTCCAAGACACAAACTCTGCAAACACCATTGTGTTGAACCTGTATCTCTGGAAGTCATGTTACCATCTTCCCTAGAGCGAGAAGGGCTCTATAATGAATGTGAGCAAGTCTCCTATGCCATAGCTCTTTCAAGATGATAATATCATGTAATAGAGCCTAGACTAGTCGAACAGTCAACATGTATAAGTTTTTTCTCTCGAACACCAATTAATCGGGCAAAATCCATATGTGAGTTCGTGTGCCATGCAAGAAATTTCCTTCAGAAAAAGTAACCTTGTAGCCTTTATCCTCTAAGGCAGAAACAGAGACAAGGTTCCTTTTCATCCCAGGTACATATAGTACCTCACTCAACTGAAAGGGTATGCCACAGTCAAGTTGGAATGTAGAAGTTCCAACCCCTTTCACATTATATATGGCATTGTCTCCAAGTACAACATGTAGATTGGTCTCTTTCTCAACAAGATCTATCAGATGATCTCTATATCCGGTCGTGTGTCTGGAGGCACCACTGTCAATTAACCAAATATCATTATCAATAGGAACCGTACCTGAGAGTGTTGATATGAATAAGAAGGCTTCATCTTTGATGTCTTCATCTCTCTGATGTGGCTCTGGATCAACATCAGCAATGGAGGCAAGTTGTCTTTCTTTCTTCCCGGTAGGACAATCTCTCTCTGAGTAGATGATAATCTTCCTTGCCTTGACGTCATCTTCCTTCCATTCTTCTTTCTCTTCATCGATAGTTGTTTCTGGTAAATCCTTTTGTATCACACTCAATAGGTCATCCTCTTCCAGGGTGATCTATAGTCTTGACTTCCAGGAACTGAAGTTGCTTGATCCACCAAGCCTATCTTCCACCAAGATTATGTTCCTCATGGTTTGCAGATTCTTCCACAAACCCTTAGCAACTAGGCTAGGAAACCTAACGGCTAGGCTAAGATAGCAACCTTAGGTTTCGTTGGACTTATGACTGCCAACAATAAGCCTTGAAAGTCAGAAGAACATTGGTAAGCTTGAAAACTCCTTCAATGAGCTGCAGAAACCCTAAAACCAAAATTCTGCAGAAAATTGCGGAACCCTAGAAACCCTTGGGCCAAAAATCCAAAATTCTCGAAATTGCAATCTGAAAGTTGTTGGAGGTGCGCTGAAGGAGATCGTACACTCCTATGCCAAATTTAGCCCTAACGTTTCAGTGTAGGGTGCTGAAACAACCAAAAAGGAGAGGGTCGTACCTTTTTCTGGAAACCCTAGGAGGGTCGTACGGTTCTACCGAAGAGAGGATGGTTGGCTTTGAAAGCTTGTACAATGGCTCTTTCAAGTCCTAAGCTCCGATACCATGTTTAATTTTCACTATGTTAGGCTCAAGCATGAGGTTTATTTCATTTAGCATGTACTTGAACCATAAATTTGGGACAAATCCTGTTCGAATTTCCCTCTCGAACACACTTTTTTTTCACTGAACCGACCGGTTCCATACAGATTTCGTATGACACATCATGGACCCACGAAATTCAATTTTTTTTTTAAATATCAATTGTTTAATAGAAGGGGGCCTATTACCCTAGGGTTGTGGAGAGTCAGGCATGAGCATTTGACAATGAAGACCTTTCTTGGATGGACCTGGACCCACAGCCAAAGGTACGAATACCTTCAGGGCCATGGGAATCAAGTCAAAATCTCATTGTAGGGTCTATTCATATTGAGGATGAGGAGGATGAGGATTCTGACGATTAGTAGTATCTAGTATCATACTATGCTTATTTTTGGACTCTAGAAGCCATTTAGAGCCTTTTTGTTGATGTATTTTTATTCAGATATGTATTGCACTCGGTGCTATTTTGGTTATATGCACTCTTACTTGCTATATAAATGAGAAACTTTGCACATTTGTGTATAAATGGTTTGCATTCATATGGATGCACATAAATATATATGTTTTTTTCAAAATTTGAATATTTTATGTGGTTTTTGGTCAACCGGTTTTTTTGTCCAGTTTTCTTTCGATTCTGGTTCGGTTCACATTTTTGGGGTCGATCGGTTCGGTTCTTATAACTATGGGATGAACAATGTCCTTGGCAGGTCCTAACACACCAATAACTCTCCACGATCTTGGGAAAGCTAAGATGTACAATTCCTCCTCTGCAAGACGAGATTGGAACAACCACAATGATGCAAGATGAAGTCCAACTAACACAAGTACTTGATGCTTGCTCTCAGTTACAATCTCTCAAGAAAAGAATATGGAAGCATTTAAATGTGCAAGGAAATAATTAACGACTCTTAGCTCTCAAAAAACTCCATAATAATGATGCGCGTGTGCTCACATTGCTTGTACAATTTATAAAAGAAAGAGAATGAGATAGGAGAGTGAAAGAAAATAGAAGCACAATAGGAATAGTGGTGTCCAAGTATAGTGCCCCACTTGTGTGGTAAAAATAGTGGATGCATGAACATAACTCTCTTCCAAAAGTACACCCACACTCCAAAATAGCAGCCTCATTGTTCTTCAAATCAAATCCGCCATCAGGCTCCTCTTGTGGAGTGCACCCCTATCAAAATAGTATCTCATGCATGCTGAAAATATCAAGGGAATAGGGTGCAGGGCTCTAAGAGAGGCAGCATCCTAAAAAAACCCAAAAAGTGAGAATTTAGAACCTTGTGTTAGGCTCCAAAGATAGTATAGTGGCTAGGCTAATTTTAGGAAGGAAAAACACTAAAAAATAGTAACTAGGCCTCTCAAGTAGGGTGCACCACCTTCTAGGCTAAAATAGTGTGGGCTCTATTACCTCTCCAGGAGGTACCCTATATTTTTTCATTTGGCTACACCATTGTAAGCCCAAGGATGCAAGTCAAACCCTTGTAGGCCATGTGGAGGATTATGTATTATGGACTCTTAGACTTTGTAGTCTACCATGATCAATCTTTCTAGTCTCCTCCCTCACTTCCTTTCATCTTGGATAGGATTGGAGGACTTGAGATGGAGCTATTGAGACACATGGTTTCATAGAGCCATTTCTATTGTAGGGGTGATTGCATGTTGTAGTGCTTGTCCGCCCATGGTCGTGCGCACCTATGTCATTACCCACATGGTTATTATCTTATAAAGTTTGTAGGCATCTCTTGGCCATGGTGCATTTCTCATTTTCAGTTCTCAACATGGCAATCTCACAAAAATTTTAGCATCTCACATTTTCCTAAGCAGTGCACGAATCCCGATACACAAGGTCCCAAGGCCGAAAAGACATCACGAGGTCAAATTGACTGTCATGATGTGTACTCGACACGCCACGTTGAAATTTTGGAAAAGGGTCGGATTATAAGAAAAAAATTAGTTGTCGAAGGGTCTGATCATCCAATTTACATGATACATCTTGCAATGATTTGAACGGGGACAACTTGGTGGTAAATCCTTCACATAATGGTAAACATGATTGCACAGAGACCGAGAGCACTGATGCATTCCTCCAGGTTGACAGACGTAAGTGGGATACAGGTTATTATCATTTTGACGATGATCCCATCTATGATACAGAAAATGACGACCATGAGATTGGAGAGTTTTTGTCATATGAGAAACCAAGTTCGGCCATATTACAAGAACATGGGGAGATGAGCCACTTAGGGAGATGAGCCATCAAATGCAAAATCAAAGCCACCCCCTTTATTTGATAATTGAAACCCATCGAATGAAAATAAAGTGAGATGTGGGGTTGGTTAGACTAAGAAGAGTCGTGTGCTCTCTAAGGGAGCCGCCTTATTTTTCAACCACCACTAATTAAAGAAGCCACCCCTTTTATCCAAAGTTTACATGAAATAAATCGTTCGTTATTTTAAGCGACCCATCCAAGCATTATAGAAGACAACCGCCAAATAAGGGAGCCGACAACATAAACCAAATCGGGCCCCTCCAAGCTAGTTGATTGGGCATTTTCCGAATTAAATAAAGTGAAGCATGTGCTAGGCCGATTTTCATAGCCATTATGGTTCAATTAAACAAGTCATGGAGGATACTTGAGCTAATCGATGCATAAATAATTGAAGTGGCCCTCATTCTAAGCAATCCACTCCTCCATATTTAGTCGTTGGGTCAAAGGGAGTGGTGCGTTGAGTCTAAGTGGACAAGTAATTAAATCAGCCTCCTCCAAACAGTCGTTGGGAAAGTTTTTCCAAGTCAAACAAATGGTCATTGGGTAAATAAATGGAACGTTGAAGAATGGAATTTGGAGCTAGTTGTTTACACTCTAAACCAAGCAAATTGATCATGTTTTGCTAGCTGTTATACCTCATGGAGTCAAATCAAACCTCTTGGGGGGTTATTTTTAATGTAAAAAAAATATTATTTTGTGAAGGGTTTAGTCTGCAACATGTGGATGACAAACCAAAATTATTATTTTAATGAGGGAAGAAGAAACTAGTTGTTTAATTTAAATCTATATAAGGCTAACCCCTCCTCTCATTTCAAGTTGTTTAAGTTTTGTGAGATCATAATTCCATACATATTGAACTTTACTTCTTGTGTCACTGTGGATTGATTTTCTTTACTGATTTCCTTTCTTGGCTAAGGTTCATTGTGCTTTATGGGGATTACTATTAAGCATTTGCAAGAACTCACCATTAGATCCATTTGAGGGGCTACATAGTCACTTGGAAGAAGGGAATTAGACTCCTCATCTCTTCCTTTCCTTTTCGATTCTTAGTGGCTCAAACCCAAGTTGTTGGACCAATTTCCTTGGAAGTAGCTTCAACCGGTGTTCGGTTCTCACTTTGGCCAAAGTTGATTAGTTGGTTTGGAAACCATCCTACCAAGGAGCTTTCCTAGCAAGCCTCGAGAAGTAAACCATCTTCAATTTCTAGTATTGGGGGCGATTAGTCCTTCGACTCCAAGCCTAATCACTAGGAATTTACCAAGGTCAATCTAAGACTTGTTGGGTCACAACCTCTCGTACCAAGAAGTAATCGAATGTAAAAAGGTAAAACTCATCTTCTTCAGCCACTATTTATAAAAATCTAAATCTCTTTACTTCATTGCTTATTTAATAAAAAAATACAAAAAAAACATACCCTAGCTTTGCATTTCAATTTTTATCTTACAAGCTAGTAGATCTATTGGGGATTTTGCTTTATAGAATTTCTCTACCCCAAAGATAAGTTTTCCTTTAGAATTTGTGATTCTAACATTGTATTTTACAAGGGTTTCAGTTGAGAAAGTGTGCAGTTCTGCGTTATTACAGCCAACTTATAACAGTTCTACTTCCACTTTTCTCTCTCATAAAGGGCACTTTGATCTGATATCTTTGAACAACAAGGAAACACTCCATTTCCAGCCACTTATTACCAAGTACATCGAGCAAATCTTTTGGTAAAGTGGTAAGGATATCTACCTCATCCTTTTCTATTTGTTTACTGTCATATTTCTTGATATTTGGGTGAGTTTAGCTTGTTGGTCTGAGTTCACTTTTCAGTTCATTGTTATAAACCAGCAAGGGTTATTTAAATAATTAATTCCTACATTCACTTAGTATTTTTCATTGGCACTAGTCTACTAATCCTTTTAGTGAAGTGTCGTTTAGGAAATCCTCCCATAGTCCATTAGTGTAGGATTTTGGCTCAAACATGGAACGGGCATGTGTTGTGGTGACATTTGGACACCTACCTTTGTGGTACTGCCCTAGCAACTTGAGGACCTTGACGACTTGCTAGTTTGGTTGGTAACAGGCTCTAAAATTTTCAAGGAAACTTCCTCTAGGCCATGTGCTCCCCAAAAGTTGACCAGCCTATAAATAGAAGCCACCTCATTTTTCAAATAAACCAAATATTAAAATAGTAAATGGCTCTCAAAGGGGGGCAAGTATGATTACATCCAAAATACCAATGATACAAGGCTCAAAGAAAGGGGAAGGAGGCTCATCAAGAAAGGCACACCAAGTCAACACACATGGAAGCTTCCCAAAGCAAATATGTCCAAAAATAGTGAGTAAACCTCATGTGGACCCAAGTATTCTCTTGCCCATGCCAAAATGGAACCAATCCCCAAAATTTCAAACTACTCAGAATGGCTTGAAATCTAACACTACAACTATATGCCATACAGGGTATCCAAAAGTCCAATGACCCTATTGTTAAGGCTAAATTTGACACCCTAGGCTTTAGGTCGATTGTAGATTTAAGGGAATCAAACTAGGCTTAATTTAGGGGTGGATCCTAAGGTCACAAATGATATCACCCCTCTCGTTTTGGGTTGGTGTATGCCAACCATAGGGAGGCTACCCTAGGGCGTGTTGCTTGATGGATAAAAATTTACCTACAAAACACAAATCAAACAAGCACAATATGGTTTTGGGATGAGGGTTAGATAACCTCACCCAAAACTAGCATAAAAAATCATTTTAAATGAAATTTGGTGGAAAACCCTAAGCAGAGAGAACCATTAGAATGCAAAAAGACAAGAAATCAAGAAGGAAGAGCGCTTCAATGGTGCCAAATCGACCCCCAATGAAGGATGAGCTTCAAACACATGCAATTAATTAGAAATCGAAAATAACAACAAGAATCTAGGCCAAAATCAACACACAAGACTCTTTATTCATGTCAAATCAGAGGAATGGCTCCATCACAGAGAAAAGCCATGAACTGTTACAATAGTCTCCAAGAAACTGAGAATCTGAAGCTAGAATGAGAGGTAGAATAGAATGAGAGAGTAGTAATGCTCCTGCAATAGAGTGATCAACCTGTCAACTGTCGAAGAATGTTGCATATATAGTTGACTACATGAAGAATTTGCCCTGATGTTTCCAAACTGGGCCAAAAGCTAGCCAATATCCCTCACCCATGTGTCAATCTGTCCACTTGCCATGTGTCAATGCATGAAAACCTGCTAAAACTGGTCGAGCGCACCTTTCCCAAGCAATCTGGCCAAATCTGGGGATTATCTGGAGGAGAATGGTGGTCGAATGGGTCAAAATTGGTTAGGTATGAAGAAGTTGTGGCCAAAAAGGTAAGAGGGGCACATCTCATGGAGAGAAATAGGTCGCATGAGTGATAGACGGGAAGGAAAAGGGAGAAAAGGAAAAAGTGGATATCTTAAAGCAAAAGCTGAAGCAGGAAAGTGGAAATCTTGGAAAGTGAAAGCAGGAAAAGTGGAAAGCTGGGAAAGGAAAAAGATGAAAGCTAAAGGCTAAAAGCTAAAGCAGAAAGTAGACAACTCGCCCAGTTTGACCTTTGACTTGCTTTTAGAATGCTTTATGACTTTGGGAAACTTCTTTGTTTTATCGAGTTTTCATTTAGCAAGTGTTGGGCGCCTTAGTGGGCCCAGTTTTAGGAGGAAAAGGACCCAGCTTTAAGCGTGTGGGCCCCACCTGGGTTGCCACCTCACCCTGCCACGTCATCACTTGTGCCACCTAATCACCCAAAAAGAAAAGTTGTCCAAATACCATCAAGTTTATACTCATTGGAAGCAGAATTGGAAAAGGAGTAAGAATATGTTGTCAAATAACTGATGTGAGGGGTCAATAAGATCCTCATGGGCAAGAAGTGTCCCATCATGCTGCAAATCTCTCATACTCAAGCCTGGAACTGAAAATTCATCCTGTAATAACTCAGAAATCACTGAAACGAGCTTTGAACTCAACACCTGTAAGAAACCATCCTCTAACTGACCAGAACAAGCATCAATGTGCCTGGAAGACCTTTGAATGATGGTCATGTGCTATCAAGAACCTATGAATGCTAAACTAAAAGGATATACAGCCCCTTTGACCATCCAAATCTCAAGGGTGAGATTTTGAGGTCAACACCCTACAAAAAATAGCACTGGTAAAAATAGACCAAAATACATGCCCTCAAAATCAGCCAAAACTTGCACCATGGCAAATCTCCCAATTGGATACTCAACTATGTAATTACCCATCTACCCAAAGTCAAAAATTGCAAAAAATAGCAGCTGCTAAAAATAATAATTCTCAAATTTGCCTCAAATTTGAACTCCATGCACATCTCCCCAAAGGGTATCCAAAACTATAATCAGATCTCAAAAAAGGTGAGTTTCAAGAAATGCAAAATTCAAAAATGCAAATCTCGAAACCAAGAACTGCAAAACCAACTTGATCATACCCTCTAGGGTTTCAACCTCTCATACTTGGTCTACTAATACTGCACTGAACCTGCAAGTATGGGGCACCTGCTTTACTGAAAAACCTGTCCATCAGATGTATCTATGTGTGTGTGTGTGTGAACTACTCAAGAACTTGTCCTACAATCAACCCCTAAATAACAAAACATGTGGCGATGTGCCAAGTCTGAAAGGCACTCACGAACTGTCGATGCCAAATCGATGGACTGACTAACCAATCCATCCCATCATGTACCCACAAACAAACTAAGATAGGCGCTCCAATTGGATTTTGAAGAAATCTAATCTGAGTGCTAACTGATACAAAGTACCTTTTCTGTATAGAATCAAGATCAATTGTTCTACAAATTAGTACCCTTTGGCATGACTTCTTTTGTCTCATCTAGGTATGATGTATGTTTCATAATGGTTGCTATGCTTTCAAACATTTGGGCTTCAAATTATGCACATGGTTTTTCAAAGTTTAGTCATCCCACAAGATACATATTAAACTTCACTTCACAAGATGCTCAGCAACCATTATGTATTCCTTTTATATCGGTAATACATCCTTAAATTCGTATGTGTGTGCTCCACCGCTTGATCCCTTGTTACTCTACCATTGTAGCAGCCAAGACCATGTTCTAATGGCCAAAAGCAATCTTGCAGATTTGATGGCAGAAAAAGGAGTTATTTTATAAATCAACTAAATCTAGATCACGCCATATAATGATGGGACAACTGATAAAAAGCTGGCTAAGAGTATACGTAATTAGAAAGACTGGCCACAAAACAAGCCTTGGTTCATACTTAACTAGACTCAGTCCATCAAATCTATAAATCTATATTGAATAGACAAAGGAGTTGGTTAATGGTATAACTTATTTGAAATGCTGCTCACAAACCAAGGTTTAATTAGTACATGATCAAGGGTCAACAAATATGAATATCACTTTTCTTGTTTCTGTTGCTCAATATATATTCAGTAGTTACTTTAAACCTCTACTCACATTGTTATACAATTCAAAAATTCAAGTAAATTGTTTTCATATCACCTATGTCCACATTTATTGATTCATATGCAATCTATTTTCTCACAAACTATGGTTCATGTTATTGTAGCCAACAGTGCTGTTTAAAACACTTTCTGAACTTCTCCCTTTGGTAGATTTCAGGTTCTAATAGGCTCTAAGTCACAGGGTTTGCAGAAACCTAAAGCTTAGAGGTTCGAAATTCGGCAAACCTCAAAAATGATTTGAGGTTCCCCTTTGGTAGATTTCAGGTTCTAATAGGCTCTAAGTCACAGGGTTTGCAGAAACCTAAAGCTTAGAGGTTCGAAATTCGGCAAACCTCAAAAATGATTTGAGGTTCGCCGAACCTGAAAGAACTTGAACCCGTGCCTGAATTCAAACCTTAGGACGAATTTGAAGGAGAATTTCATTGAGTATATAGCCGAACCTAAAGCTGAACCTCATCCGAACCTTATTGGAAAATATAAACCATGTGACTTAGAATAGGCTTTTAAAAATCAGAAGTCATAATTAAAAAATCCATCATTTATAATGGGAAAATGCGAAACACTATCACAGAGAGAAGACGTTAAATCCTTACAAGCATGTCTGCATCCCAAACTATTATAAAGACAATTAACCCTGTTCAGCAATTGTGTGAATAAATGAAGAAAGCTAAATAATGGAATACCAAGCAACAGTTAACTTCCTTTTGCATGCAAGCTATCATTTTGCTCAGTATTTCGATGATATTTCCTAATTTGTACCTGGAATAATTTAAAATGTGTAGCAGCTGCAAGTACAGCCAAGGATGATGGTGAGCCTGCCATGATCGATTGGAGACCTTTTTCAGTGACTTTCTCAATCTCCTCTGCTGTATAAGGTTCTTCATGCAAGAGTTCCTATAAAACAAAATGAATACAACGTGGCATGTTATTTTAGCTTACCCCAAACCGAATACCCATGCCCCTTGAAAATAACTTCCTCTATCTAATTGCTCAAATTTAGAATAATGCACTCCTCACATTGAATCTTTACTTAACGAGAACATCTAATTACAAGCATTTCTGTAAAGAATATCAAACAATATTCATAACAAAAATGTTATACTACCTACAGCTATTCTATTAATATAGTAACGGATCCCCTCAAAAAGTTATTTTTCCTTCCATATTAATTTTCACAAACAAATTCCTAGCTTGCAATCTTTCAAAACCCAAAACAAAGAGTATTCATTGTTGAAGGATCTAACTGGAACCATGTATATTTGGAATACATGACAGAGAACATAAGCTTTGGACCTTGGAGTGACTTTCACTTCCCTCCATTTATGGTTGACTCAAACTGTTTTTAAGTATAACATATGTAATATATATAGGTTTTGGAATTTACTTGGATTGCACGGCATTACACCAATTGATCACATAGTGGGAAGAATGAGAGAGAGAGAGAAAGAGAGAGATCTTCTCAGAAGAGAACTTGCTCTCCAAGTGTTTCTTTAGATTACCAATGAACTCATAAGTATAATAGAATTTTGTGACTAAATTGTAGAGTAAAAGGAAGAAAGAGATTTTAATGAGGGCAGACCTAGCCTAAAGTAGACTACTTACCAAAATTAGCTTTCCTCACATCATGATAAATAGTCTATCTCTACAGCCCCTTGGGTTAGCTCCACCAGTTTGAACTGGCCAGTTTTAAGGTGGAGATCACTAAGAGGTCATGGGTTCAAGTCCAGGAGAGTTCCTCTAGGTTAAAGTAGATGTACTCTAGTGGCATTTACCTTTGGCACCATTCACGGAATGTGAGGAAGCACTTGGAGGGTTTACCTGAGGACATTTGCCATGTGAGGAAGCACTTGGATGGTTTCCCCGAGGACATTTGCCATGGAAAAAATAGTCGATCTCTACAATAGATAATTACTAATAATCAATGACCAAAAATAGACTAAACCCTTCCTGTATCTTGTCAATTTCCTCCATAGGAGATTATCTTAATTTCTGCTAAACCAAGGGGTGCTCCCTTTCCAAGGGGGTATGTAATAGTTTCTCAGCTTTGTGTAATTGGAGTTGTTGGATAATTAACACTCCAATAATATTAGAAGTCAATGTTAACAATAAAAAAAATTGTTATAAAGGTCCCATTAGTGTTATGTGACCATCATCAGTGTAAAGGGTTACAAGAATTCAGCAGATCAATTAATGAACATATAAACAAAAATGTATCTACTATCAACCTCAATGTATCACTCACTCCAAGTAATAAAAAATTTTACTCCGCATCTCCAATATTATGTGTGTATATTCTTAAATTTGTAAATGTTTTTAGAGCATTTATCAACCTGACCCTGGAGTCAATGTCCATGGTTGGTGGCATCATAAGATAGTTCGTGTGGGTCAAGACTTCGAAGAGACAAAAAATATTTTTAAAGGCGAGCAAAATACATGGAATGAGAATGTTGAAAAATCAAGTAATGAAATTTTGGCATCGTGAAATTTAAAACTTTAAAACTTTTGAATAAATCACAAGAGCATCAGCGTATCCAATTGGATATATTCCAGCTTAAATTTCAAAGCAATATCAACTAGAGAACTTGCTAGGGTTGTTTGGCCATA
Source organism: Picea engelmannii (assembly GCA_009831015.1). Classification (NCBI taxonomy): domain Eukaryota; kingdom Viridiplantae; phylum Streptophyta; class Pinopsida; order Pinales; family Pinaceae; genus Picea; species Picea engelmannii. The sequence goes on along the minus strand of ML787700.1, from coordinate 508,741 downwards.
TGAGAACCTCTAATATATTTACTCAATGTGTCTGCCTAAACTTTACTATGTCTCTCACAATAGCATAACTGATTTTGGGCTCATTACTCAATAGGGGTCATGGATACTTTTTGGTATAAAGGGATGAAAGTTACACCTATCGGGATTCTTGAATTATATACTTGATACTTCAGCAATTAATGAATGTAAAGAGAAATCACCTAGATCATGTTGATGTGCAATGTACATTTCTTCTTGTTCTTAACTTGTATGCATATGTCCTATGTCTATTTATAGTCTGCAATGAAAAATGTTTAACTGTCAAGTTGGTGTGTTCCCTTTGCTAGTTCACGCATATGTTACAATTAATATTTTGGGTGGCATTGCATATCTGAATCCGATACCTATCGCTCTTGCATAGCATGTACAGTACCTTTATCCTGCGCCCACAATACTCCACAACTGTGCCAGGATAGTTTACCTCTTTTACTCAATAAGCTTTCCAGGGAACATTGTTCTTACTATATGGCTGCCAACCCCTTAACCTGGCAAACAATTGTAGACATCACTTGTCACTTAACCCGATGTGCTTTTCTCCACAATTTATTCATCAGAAAGTCCACTAGACTACTGTCAAATTTTGTCAGCAATTCTTTTATCTGGCTCCTGTGACACCATAGTGTGGATATTTCAAGAATCGGGCAATTAATGCAACTTCCGAAATTTCGCCTCAACCTTGAGGTTTCTCAGATCTATTTCTTGTGAACTTTCAGCCTTAGGGATGAATCTGAGATATTAAATTACAGAAGATAATGCTTCACTTCTGTCCATCCCAATTCACCAGGTAGCCCAAGAAAATAAATACCAAACAAGTTACAACCCTCAAGGCACACTTCCAAGCAAATTATAGATCTGAAAATACACTATTAGAACAGATTATTACAGCAGTAAATCTGCTCCTTTAATTTCCAGATGTGTTAAATCACTTAACCAATTCAACTCAATGTTATGTCAAATCAGCATGTATAACCAAGGTAGAAATCTACTCAAACATGAAGATAACATAAGCTGAAAATCAAGTCTGCAATTACACAAAATTTGGACAGCTGGAAACTTCATATATATATATAAAACATGAAGTATGTGTACATACCACATCTTTAACACAAAGCTAATAAAGTCAAGCTCTCCAAACCCTACCTAGGGAAACCATACGAAAACACTAGCCATCAACTCCTCCTATCTAGGAATCACTCCCAGCCAAAGCCACTCACTACACCAAAGATACTCAACAAGATAACATACACACTAGCAAGTCCTCCTTGGTCGTTCACCAAGCTTGTTTCAAACAAGCTCTCCACAGTGATGGTATTGTCTTTGTTAGGGTTTACAAACCCTAGACATGTTATATCACACAAGTACATGGCAAGACAACTCTAGTGCTAGCCCCCAAGTCTACATCTCCATCCTAGGGTTTGAGTGTTAATTTCTTGAAACCCAGCAATCAGAAATTTGATGCCAATAATTTAACAACTCAGAATTTAATGTACTGCTAATATAAATTCTGTAAACTATGCAGAAAATTTACAGCTAAGTTTTAACAATTAAAAATGCACAGCAGAATCATAAACAACACACACATTTGAACACATATTTCTAGGCATTGCCCAAGGAAAAACCCTGAAGGGAAAACCAGTAAATGAGAGGATTTTATTGGCTTCAAAAGAAGAAAATAATTACAGCAGCTAAGTAAGAAATTTCTTAGAAACCAGCAAACTCGGCCAATATGGCCCTGCTTTTTCGGCCCAAGTTTTTCCGCACAGCGTTTTCAGCCCAGCTTTTCCCAGCCTTGCTTTTTCAGCCCAGTTGTTTTTTCTGGCCTGCAAAATCTTTCCTCCAACTGCAAATTCACCCTCTTCCTCAACCAAATCACCCTCTTCAGCTTTCAGCTCAATGTGTGTCTCTCACTCTCCTTAGATCTGCCTTTATAATCTCTTAATGACCAAATCCTTAACCCTAAGATCTCAATGGTCAAGATTAGATCTTGCCTTCCCAAGATCAACGATTATGACTTAATCTCTCGTTGAGATGACTTAAAACACTTATGTCACTCTGTTAGCCCCACTTTTTAGGGATAACTAGGAGATCATGTCTCGAGGTCCACAGGTCCTAGACATGGA